>JBAKBP010038269.1:0-16351 GCA_037953745.1 Lithodes maja
GGCGGTACAGTGGAGTACCAAGGAGTACAATCAGGTTGCGTTGCCACGCACTAGGTGCGTCACAGCCCCCCCAAGATTTTAGATAATCGACCTTAGAAGCATTATCAAAATCTGACAGGCAACCAACCGACCTGCTACCCTTAGCTGCCACTAATTGCAAAAGGTGCACAACAACTGAAGTGTGAATTATACATAAAACACAATATCGCATGCATCATGCTACAACAATAAAGACTTACAAAACTAAAAAAAAAAATTCTCGTTTATTTTATTGTTTTATAATCTTTTTGGACGGCGTTATGATAGCCTAATTTTACTCCTGCTCAACCCACACACCGTGCACGACTATCCTGGATCATCAACCCTTGATAGACAATCTGCTATCACGTTCTCACTCCCGGCAATATGCTGAATGTTGAGATTATACTCTTGGAGCATTAGGGACCACCTGGTCAACCGCATATTCCGATTGTGAAACTGATTTAGGAATTTCAAGGGATGATGGTCCGTATAAATCGTCACTACCGGGCCGTAGGCTGGAACATAAACTTCGAAATGTTTGAGCGACAAAACGATAGCAAGAAGCTCCTTCTCTATAGTCGAGTAATTCCTTTGTGCCGAATTAAACTTGCGAGAAAAGAAGCTCACTGGGTGTTCCAAGCCCTCGGAATCAGTCTGCAGTAACACTGCCCCGGCACCCACACCGCTGGCATCAGTCGCCAGCTGAAAACTCCTGGAGAAGTCTGGGGCTCTCAAAATCGGATGTGTACACAGCAGGTGCTTGACTAGGTCGAAAGCCCTCTGACACTCCGCAGCCCAACAGAACTTCACTGACTTCGACAATAGATCAGTTAACGGTGCTAAGACAGTAGAGTATCCCCGGATGAAGCGCCTATAATAGCCTATCATACCTAGGAACCGCATGACCTGGCGCTTAGTGGTGGGCCTGGGAAACATATTGATAGCCTGTATCTTGCTCAGGGGGGGGCACACCCGGCCTAACCCGACCACGAAGCCAAGATACTGCACAGTAGCCTTTACAAACTCGCACTTCCTCAGGTTCACCACCAGCCCAGCATCGTGCAACTTCCCAAACAGGGTCTCTAAGTGCCTTAGGTGATTTTCAAAATCGTCATCATACACTATCACGTCATCAAGGTAGACCGTGCAGTTAGGGATTTCGTCACAAATATCGTTCATCAGGTTCTGAAACGTGGCAGGTGCGTTCTTAAGCCCATAAGGCATTACGTTACATTGGTAGGTCTTGCCATCTACCACAAAACCACAAACTTGCTTAGCTCGGTCCGACAGGGGTACTTGCCAGTAGCCTTTTACAAGATCAATTTTAGTAAGGTACTTTGCATTCCCTATCTTGTCCACGCTGTCGTCAACTCGAGGCAAAGGGTAAGGGTTGGTAGTGGTCAAGCCATTTAGCCTACGAAAATCTATGCAGAACCGCACCTTGCCGTCAGGTTTTGGCTGCAACGTGACGGGTGATGTCCACTTCACATAACCTTCAGTGATCATCCCTCTCTCAACCATGTACTTTAACTCCTCCCGTAAAGCTGGCAACTTTACCGGGGGCACACGGTAGGGCACTGACTTGAAGGGCACATTATCACCGACGTCCACGTCGTGCGTTACCTGAGTAGTGAGACCTGGGTGTTCGGCGAAAACAGAGGGGTATGACCTGAACAGGCCTAGGACAGCAGCACCCTGGTGCTCAGGCAGGTGACTTACAGCTTGCCTAGCCTCTTGTTCAGTATTCCCCGCCCACTGTTCCGCGGAAATGACACAGTCCCAGCTATCCTCCTCAGCAGCATGACTGTCCCCACCTCCTTCTCCACCCTGGCCGCTGCAGGCCAGCACAGGGACAGTGAGAGGCTCTGAGGGGCGTCTCACATACTCTTTCATGAGGTTAACATGACATAACTGATGTTTTTTTCTACGGTCAGGTGTTGCAACGAGATAATCAAGGTCGGACAGTTTCTTAGCCACCACATACGGCCCAATAAACTTGGCAGAAAGGGGGTGTCCAGGCAAAGGTAAAAGCAACATTACCTCCTGACCCACCGAAAACTCCCGAAGCTTCACCTTGGCGTCATACTGGTGCTTCATGACCGCCTGTGCATTAACCAAGTTATTACCTGCCGCTGCCATGCAACCTATAAGTCTCTCCCGGCTCTCAAGGATATATTTAAGTACAGACCCCGGCTTCTCTTCGCCCTCCCAGATCTCTTTCACCATACTTAAAGGTCCTCTCACATTATGGCCAAAGACTAGTTGATTTGGACTGAACCCCAGGCTCTCTCCTGGGACTTCACGTGCAGCGAACAGAACATACGGCAGACCCAAATCCCAATCAGTGTCATGTTCTGCACAGTAACAGCGTAGCATACTCTTCAGGGTCGAGTGCCACCGCTCCAAGACTCCCTGACTCTCGGGATGGTAGGCTGACGACACTACAGAACATATACCGTGCAACTGAAGGGTTTGCTTGAACAATTTGGATGTAAAATTGCTCCCCTGGTCTGACTGCACCTCACGTGGAAATCCATAACGGGAACAGAACAATAATAAGTTTTTAACAACTGCTTTTGCCGAGCCGTTTCTCATGGGGTATGCGTCCGGGTATCTCGTAGCCACATCCATGATTGTCAACAGGAATTTATTGCCACTACTAGTAGGCGGGAAAGGGCCAACCAAATCTACTACAACTTTGCTGAACGGAGGCCCGGTGACAGGTATGGGAAACAAAGGTGCCTTCGGGATGGTCTGGTTAGGCTTCCCCGTTGTCTGGCAGGTCGCACACCCAGCCACCCATGCACAGACATCAGCCTTGACCCCAGGCCACCAGAAAAACCTGCCCAATGCCGCCAATGTTTTTGTTACCCCCAAATGACCCGCCACCGGCACATCATGCGCCAGACACAATAAGGACTCTCTATACTTATTTGGAACAACCACCTGGTCTACTACCCTCGCACCGCCCTCCCACTTCGATTTGGGGTCTAGAAATCTGCGGTACAATATCCTGTTGAGCCTAAAGAAATCTCCCGGCTTCGCATCCCCATCTTCCTCCAACTCTATGGCACCATTGCTATAACGAGCTAGGCTAGCGTCTTGCAGCTGCTGCTCACTAATGTCCCTGGGCGTCAATGCATCAAGATGGTTTTGTAATAAGACATTACCCCGGCTAGTAGGCTCTACTGCCTTAGTGGCTCTCGCTACAGCTCTTGCCTCACGCGAAGTCTTACCCAACTCTGCCTTGTTACACACCATATCTGGGCCAGAGTCAACTCCCGTGTTTATTATAGGTCCAAGTACCGAATCACCGAGAAGTGCAGCAGAATCAATGTCCCTTTTCCTGCCCTTAGCAACCTTCTCCTGATCCTTCCTCCACTGTCCCCGAGGTTGAGTGCTAGGCTGTGCAGGAGCCGCAGAGCGAGATCGGGTTACCACACAGGCCATCTCATCCTGTTGGCACCTCCCAACCCATTCCCGATTCTCACCATCCACGTCGGCCGCCCTCTCGGCAACGACTAAGGGTGGAGTCCCGGAAGTGGGCACCGCAAAGTCGTTGCCGAGAAGAAGGTCGACGCCCTCAACTGGCAAACACTCAACGATCCCTACATCCAGCTCCCTGCACACCTCTCCCACTCTCAACTCCAACCTCACAAGTGGGTATGACCTCGTAGCATTTATACCCTGCACCACAACAACTCTGGCCGCATTTATCGGTTTCCCTGTGAAGTTCCTCAACAAAGTTTGCGAAGCCCCCGTATCCCTCAGCAAGTCAACCCTCCGTAGTTCACTCCCCCAGCTCACAAACCCGTGTCCCCGATGGTTACAGAAAGTGTCCCGGACAGGTGTCGAGCCTTCCGTACGCTTCTTTACCGCGTGTGCCTCAGCTGCTGACAACCTACCCCGGGCAGTTGCTGCAGCCTTCAGAGACACACCGATACTGTGAACCAATGACACCGGCTTAGCGGGAGTGTTACTAGGGCACTCACGTGAATAATGGCCTAGCTTCTGACATTTGTAACATTTCACATCCCCAATGGGCTTCTTCCCTTGTGCGGGCGAAGAAGGGGCCTGACCTTTAGTAAACGGGAGAGGCTTGTGTTTGTAGGTGTTATTAGGTGCAATGCTTTTAGTGTGGTTATGTGTGTCATAGGATTTGTTATTATCGAAAACTCTGGTGGGTGGGGTATAGCGCCCCTTCTGCCCTGACTCAGCCCTCTGAGCGGCACCGCAACCACGAATCAATGATAATCTGAGGTCTGCCATCTTGGCAGCCTCCTCTACTGTCTTGGGACATTTTTCCTTAATGTTCAGCGTTAGATCGGTTCCAGTACATTTGTAAAACTGTTCCAGATAGAAAAGTTGCTTAATTTCCTCAGCCGACTCTGCGTGCTCGGACCGAAACCAGTTATTACCTGCATCTGTTAAGTCCCGTGCGTGCTCCATAAAACTGACGTCGCTCTTCTTATTCACGCCACGGAACTTCAATCTATAAGTTTCGGGTTGCAGTTCGTAGGCCCGGAGCACAGCCTCCTTCACCAGTCCATACACGACACTCTCGTCCAGTGACAGTGCATCGTAGGCTTTCAACCCCTTACCCACTAGACGTGATGAAACTAATGCTGCCCATTTAACCTCCGGCCAGTCATACTCACGACACTTCTTTTCGAAACGAGCAAAAAACTCAGTCACTGCTGTCTCATCAAATGCGGGTACTAACTTAATTAAATGCGAAAGTGAGTCTGTAACCCGGTGCCCACCACCGAGATGACGCCCCGTGGTCTCTACTCTAGACTTCTCGACATCCATTTCAGCCTGGTACCTGGTTGCATCCTGATTGGCTTGGATTCTAGCAACCTCTATGCGTTCTATACTAGACTGTTGACTCTCTTGCAACTTAAGCTTAGCTAGTTCTAGCTGAAATAACATCTCAGGAGACAGGCCTGGGGGGGGGAGAGCACAAAATGGGGGATCCACACCGAGACGTGTTTACGGGTAAGCCAGCTTGCCATTGAGAACCCTCCTGCTGCATCGTGCTAAGAATCGCTGGCTGAGGGCCCAGCTCAGGGGTAGAGTGGAATGGAGGCTTGGAGGGAACCCCCCAAGACCCCACTCCACCCACCGCCCCATCGCCATCACCCAACAAACATGCCACCAAATTCTTCTTGGGCCAACTGTCAGGACAGTCCCGCCCCAAAACCGTGGCTAAACAGCGAAGACCGTAACAATCAATAGCCTGCAGGCGCTGTTCGGTCAAAGGTGTCTGCAAAAATGCCCGGGCATCCCTCTCTCCACTTATAACACTCCCCTCCCTAAATATCTGTTGTACTTGCTGGTCACTAGGCTGTACCGTGTTATCCTCCCCCGTAAATGATGAGTCATTAGACATAGTGCTGGTTATACAATTGCTGTTCATAAAAAAAAAGAAGTGCTTATTACTAATTGCAGTCTCGACTCACAAAATGTTAAAGATGCTTGAATGACTCTACTCTAGACACCCCCAACGAAACAATCTGCAAGTCCACCAATACAATAATGACACAATAAAAATTCCTCCAATATGCAAGAAAATTCTAGCCAGCTCTACTAGGTAGCATAGAATAGTTCTCCAAAAAACATGTGATAGGATACTACTGAATCTTGTGCAAGGTCGCCATTTTGTTACGGCTGGATCGGCAATACATATTCGGGATTCTTGATCGTAGGACAGAAATGGCTTATGTGACAACGACACGCTCGATTCCAGTCCCAAATACTATATGCTCCAGACAACAAAAGCACCAACGCCCTACAGAGTTATCGTCTATGGTAACGAGGTACCTTAACTCGGCGAAAGTGTACAACAGGGGTAGGCTATGAGGCTAAACTCCCTCAGACATTTATAGGTTACGTTATTACTAAAGAAATGCAATACTCAAGAAACTACGTTAATATTAAGCCTCTAATAATGTAGAATAGAAGCAGGCTAAAGGTATGACAGTGAAATGCTAAATGACAAATGTACACGCCTACTTGAAAGCGCGTGCACTAGAATAACTGTCCCCTACTAACATGCACTAGCATGTAGCATACAAGATGTTCATGATCCAGTAGATACCTAATAATACACATGGAAGGAACATAAATAGTAGTCACTTATTATAAGAATGAATCTATACTTGGAATAACTAAAAGGTTGCAGGCAACAGTACTGCGCCGGTAGCCTACTACCGCATAGGCTACTTCGCTTCTCTCACTCTGTCTCCCCTCTGAGTCCGTATGCGCCCTACGCAACAGAACTCCGGACACAGCAGCAAAACGACAGTGCAGTTAATTGATACATGAAAGTATTAATAGTGTTGTCTTGTGTGTGAGTAATGTGTATTGTAAAGTGTTACATACATAAACTTAACCTCTGAAGTGCGCACGGGGGTAAATGAAAACGTCCCCCTGTGCTGACGTATTTGAGGTTTTTCGTCACTAAAATATTCATTGTACCATTAATAGCATTAATAATTATCCATATGCGCCTATTATGGGTTGATTATAAAGGTATTAACCTGAAACAACAATAAAACGAGTGAAAACAGCGTTTGGATGGTCAAAATCGGAGATATAGCCCGCGAGTTGTATAATCTATGGGTGAGGCAAACTCCTTTCCCGCCAATTTCCCCCAAGGCCACTGAGACACAGTCGATCGATACTCTCTCTCTCTCTCTTGCACTCGATGGCCATCAGTGATGACAACACCCTGCTTGCAACTCGCTAATGTTAGCACGAAAATATACCTCAGAATAAGGGAATAATAGGGAAAATAGGTGATAACTGAGGAATAGGAGGAAAGTGGGGAAGGAGGGGAGGTAGAGGACTGAGATTTTGCATGGCCCAGGGGCCAAAAAAAAAAAAAAAAAAAAAAAAAAAAAAAAATAAAAAAATTTTTTTTTTTCGATGTAAAAAGTTGATTTTTAGTTTTACTTACTCCAGAGAGTCTTCCCGCAGTCCGCCGGCCGAACTCTAAAGAGTCTTCCCGCAGTTCCCAGGTTAAAGAGAGCTGCAATGCATAGTAAAATAAAGATATAACCCACTCATCATCCCCATGTGTTCTAGCTAGCAGGCCAAGTCACAGGAACAACGAGTCCCAGCACCGAAAGCGAGAACCCAGGAAAAGACTGCAGAGGACACAAGGACAGATAAATTACGTTACTCTACTATACCGGCACTACGAGCGAGCTGTAGTCTCTGGTACTACACTCGCTCCTGGCTCGGTAGGCAAATCAAGGCTAAGTCCTCGCCCCTCTACAGACAACTCCTGGGCATGGTCGGGCTCTTACACATGGCACTAGTCTAGTCACAAATTGGATGATGAGCTGGGCATATAACTCGTGAACATGTAGAACGTTCACCAACTATCCTCATCAAGAAGATCGCTGTTCACATTAACCCCTTAAATCTAATACATGTAAATATATGCTTGTCCTAAGAGTAATACGAGAGGTGAGTGCTGAAACTCCTTTAGGACCTCAAGGGAAGGTTATGCATTTAAATAGAGAGAAGAATGAAATGAGAGTAATGTCGTCAGAGAGAAAGAGTGCAACCGTGAGAAGTTGGGAGAGAGGGCAAGGGATGTTAGAATCTCAAAGGTTCTAGGCAACCTGATCATGGAACACACAGCGAGCCTCCAGGCAATGTGCAGTACGACAACATGGGCAGCCCAGGCAGCATAGGCAGGCGGCAATGGACTACCAACCCTGTCGCGCCTAGCTATAAGCGCAAGGCTGCCAACCAGTCCATACGTCTGGCAACCACCCCCCCGGCAGGTGGCGCATTGCTACCCTCTCGCTCTGAAGCCTAACTCACTCTCTCTCTCTGAACTCCCCATTGTCTTATCTATCAACTTCTCTATTGATACTACATATTAAATGGAAGGTCTCGACATGGCTTAAAACAAAACCCACCACTGGTTAGCACATGACGAGACCTTTGCAGAGATACAAAGAACATAGTTATACGTTGTCACACTCAATATAGGCAGCCAGCACGGTACAGTGGTACGGGCGGTACAGTGGAGTACCAAGGAGTACAATCAGGTTGCGTTGCCACGCACTGGGTGCGTCACAATACGTTTCTATAAGAAGCAAGTTCTCAAGAAGGCGGCCGCGGCAGCCAGGAAAGAGGCCCTAAAACTTGGTGAGGGAGCAGTGCGTGAGGGTGCCAGTGAGGCTGCGCGTGAGGCCGAGGTTGACCCGCCATTGTCTTCCTTATCTACCCACGCCACCCAAGTTGCCCCAGGCTCCCGCCATTCTTCCCCACCACCACCAGCACTGCCTAGGGTTGAGGACCCCCCACTTTCGGCCTATTTACCCCCTATTTCCCCCGAGAGGAGACATACTACTAAAGAAAAGGGAAAAGGGAGAAAATATGTTAAAAAAGGAGCTACAAGTAGGCGCTCTTTGTTCGAGGCTTCCACCCCTGCGGCTTCCACCCCTGCCGCTCCCAGCCATACGCCCCCGCAAGTTTCCCCAGGGTCCACCCCACCTCTCCAGCCTACAACAGAGGTTCCTCATGATGTTTTCGACCTCGCATCCATACCTGCACCTACAGACACTGAACCAGTGCTGTCTACGACTCGTCGTAGGCCAAGGAGCCCCGAACCTCTGCATGAAGATGACAGAGCCTCACCTCCCACTCCTTCCCCACCTCGCCGACCTACACGCCGCCCACGCATCATTCGTTCCCCGCGAGATTATGAGGGGGGCTCTGAAGATGAAGGGCACCTCACAGACGACTCTGGCCATGATTACCTGGGTCCACCGTCAGGGCAAGATGACGGCTCTGACGACAACGACGATGACGACTTTATGGACATCGACGACCCTCAACCCAGACGCTTTGCCCAGGGCCGTCGTGCTCCTGGCCGCCCTGGCCGCCTGGCTGGCCGCCAGGCTGGGCCTGGGCGCCGTCGCGCTCCTGGCCGCCCTAGGGTTCGCGCCGCCAAAGTTCGTGGGCGTGCTGCCCCCGCTGTAGCTCCTCGTCAGCGTCGCCAGAAGGACGCATTTTATATTTTCAACTGGCAGGATGTGGCTGCTGATGAAGTCATTGACCCTGATGTAACCCCTTTTGATGAGGTACAGGATGCTCCAGGAGTTACCCCAAGTTTTCCTGCAGGCCCCAATGCTCGACCACATGAGCTTTTTGAGGCATTTTTTGATAAGGAGGTTACTGACTTTGTCATACAAGTGACAAATAAGCACTACCAAGTCCAGGTTAACTTTTTTGGCAAGGTGACCAAGGGCCACATGAAGCGGTGGACCCCAGTGACTCATCCCGAGTTCATGGTGTTCCTGGCAATCACCATGCTAATGCCTCATGTGAAGAAGCACAGGTTGGCTGACTATTGGATCACCAAAGATCTAATATCCACCCCTGCCTTCGGGAAATACATCTCTCGGGACCGGTACCTCGACATCCTCGGAGCGCTCCATCTTGTCACCAACACCGACATGCATCTCCCTGACAAACTGTGGAAGATTAGGACGTTGTACGAGATGATGAGAGAACGTTTCACGTCCTACTTCATGCCCTTCTGCAACGTCTGTATTGACGAGTCTCTTGTGCTGTTCCGGGGAAAGCTGAGCTTCAGGCAGTACATCCCCTCAAAGAGACATCGCTTTGGTATAAAGTTCTTTGTGCTGTGCGATTGCCAAACTGGCTATGTCCTGGACTTCCTGGTCTACAGCGGGAAGGAAGGGGACGTGGCAATAGACCCCCTCATTGGCTTTGGCGGAGCAGTGGTTGAAGCCATGATGAACCGGTACTTCCAAAAGAATCACGTCCTCTACACGGACAACTACTACACGTCCCCCACTCTCTCAAAGTACCTCCATGAGCGCCAGACGGGGACTGTAGGCACAGTTAGAGCAAAAAGGAAGGGCATGCCAAGTTTCCCTCCTAAAACAAAGAAAGGCGATGTCTTCAAGAAGAAGTCGGGACCCATTCTGGCTATCCACTGGCACGACCAGCGGAAGGTCAACCTCCTGAGCACCGTTCACAAGGGGGAAATGGTTGAGACTGGCAAGGTGGATCGCCGCACCCAAGTCAGGGTGACCAAGCCCGATGCTGTAATTGACTACAACATAAATATGAGGCTGGTGGACAAGTCCGACATGCAGATAGGCTTCATCGACTGTCTGCGTACCTCGTGCAGATGGTACAAAAAGTTCTTTCTGCACATGGTGGACATGTCAATGCTGAATGCCTATAATATCTACAGGCTTCGGAATCCGCGCACACCCAGGAAGTTCAGTAGCCTGCGGAGGTTCCAAAAATAGGTGTTGGTGGAGCTCCTGGACAGGTATGCTATGCCACAGAGGGCAGTGGCACAACCTGGGCGCCCCGTTCAGGACCGCATGCAGTGTGCACAGTTTGTAAATGTGCACAAGCTCGGTTACCTGCCTCTGGAACGAGATGGAGTCACCATTAGCAGAAGGCGGTGCCATGTCTGCTGGAACAGCCAGGTGAGGCCGAGGAAGCAGAAAAAGACCATCATGCAGTGTGTGGAGTGCCGGCTGTCACTATGTGCTATACCGTGCTTTGCTGAATACCACAGCAAGCAGGAGTACTAACTAATAATCATAGTGAAAGTACCAAAGACTGACAATATGTATGTATATAGGCAACAAGTGGAAATAAAACAATGTACAGGTTTATTGTGATAAAAAAGTCATGTATTATGAAAACATATATAAATAAGTGAAAAAAGACACAATAAATTGTATATAAAACGTTTACAAAGCATATAACTAAGTGAAAGTGACACATGACATAATATTAGATGGCCAAAGTATAATAAACACCTGTGATAACGAATAATCAGTGCCTAATATAACAATAACCTACCTCAATTACTAATAAAATGTACCGTATCAAGTGAAAATGAGCATTATCAGTGACAGTGACACTCTCTCAAGCATATTTACCAAAGTGAAAGTGACACACGAACTAATATTAGATGGCCAAAGTATAATAAACACCTGTGATAACGAATAATCAGTGCCTAATATAACAATAACCTACTTCAATTACTAATAAAATGTACCGTATCAAGTGAAAATGAGCATTATCAGTGACAGTGACACTCTCTCAAGCATATTTACCAAAGTGAAAGTGACACACGAACTAATATTAGATGGCCAAAGTATAATAAACACCTGTGATAACGAATAATCAGTGCCTAATATAACAATAACCTACCTCAATTACTCATAAAAACTACGGTATCGAGTGAAAATGGGAAATATTAGTGACAATGATAGCCTAATACACATATTTTATATAATTGGACTCCAAATAACTATAATAACATCACTATCAATACATAAAATCGCCTCCGGGAGGTAAAAAGTTTGGCGCGACGAGCCGGGGCCTGGGCCAAGGCGACGCATCCGAACGCGGGATGATTTTCACGCATAAAAATCACTCCACTTCCCGCGCTCACCATTATGCAATCACTTGGGCTAGAGACCTCTACTCAACGGCATTCTACACATGAAGGTTTGTGCAACATTTTTCTGGTTTTTTTATAACTTTGTGTAATGTATTTCAGGAGTAACATGTGAATCAACTTGGACCAAAATTCCTGAAAACCCCCGGACACAGAGTACAGTTACGATATTCCCTAGCCGGGGTTGGAGGGTTAAGAGATCATCCGGGTTCCTGTTACATGCTTTTTTATGGGCGTTCAAGAGCCCATCCGGGAACGGAGGGTTAATCTGCTAAATAATTCAGGGGTCGGCGTCTTTGTGGGGGGTTGTTTTTCAAAATTGAATCTTGAAACAGTCACCACCAGAAAGACTATGTTTATAAATGCCATACTGGTCTTTTATATTATGTCAGAGGGTATTCTTAACTTTCTTAAGACATGTCTAGATATTCGGAAATCTTTATAGAACCCCGCCGCGTAACGAGCTGTGATCATTGTGACATTACGTCTCGTTATCCGGCGGGTTATTAACACTTGCGTGCGAACATTTTGGGTTAACCTTATGAGCATTAATTCCTGGAAATGTTCTTTTTTTCCAGGGCTGGGCTCCGGCGGACCAATACAGAACCTGCAGTAGTTTCCCACCAGTCTCTGTCATGGCTACCTTTGCCCCAGTTTTTGCTTTATGCATTACTCCAACCTGTGCCGGTATCCCTCTTTTTGCGCACACTCTTTGTATCAAGTGTGTTAAATGTCTAGACCGTTCAAGGGGTCTGTGGGTGATGCGCAACTGTTCCTTTTGCTCCCAACTAAGTGTCAAAGTCCTCCAAGATAATGATAAAACCGCAGCGGTCGCCTTACGAGAAGTTAGGCAACAAATGTCAGCTTATACTACGATTGTGGCTCATAAGTCACTTCAATGTGACCACGTCCCTCTTTGGGATAGGCTTCTTCTTGGGCACCCTCCCCCTAAACGTTCCTCTCAAGTAACTAGTCGTAAGCCGGCGGAGACTGGACAGGGTTCTGTGTCATCTCCTGCCCCTGCTACTTCGAAACGTCAATGTGAGCCTACACCCCCGGCGGCAGCCTCCTCGTCTCGGGAGAGATCTCGGTCTAGGTCACCTCTCAGACACCAGCCACCCAGTCTTGCCTCTTCACCATCGAGTAAGAAGAGTAAGACGGAGAGTTCCACCAGTGGTCACGGCGATAAATCCTCCAAATCGAAGAGTAGTTCACGGTCACACCGCAGCCATAAATCTTCGAAAAAGGATTCCCATGATAGAAAGGCCTCCCGACATTCGCCAGTTTCTAGTACTTCTCGTCATACCTCTACCCCAGACAGAGTTTGTGTTCGGTCTCAAGGGTCCAGTGTAGTGCCTGTACCTAAAGATGATTTACCCATTAACATTTTAACCCTGGATTTGGAGAGTTCAGGGAGCTCAGTGGTTGGGAGTGTTTCGGACTCCCAAGGGAGTGTAGGCCAAGGCCTAGGTGTTTGGCGATATTCTCGACCGGGGCCTGACCACCCACTTCCGGCTCTAACTATTCACACAGTGGCTGACGTCCACCGGGACGCGGCGATCCCATCCTCTATTCCTGACTTATCTTGGCAACAAGATGGTACCCAAGCTTCGGCGGGATCTTCTCAGGAGGAACAGGATGATAAAGACGAGGTTTCGATCATATCGGATATGGAAGGGCAAGAGTCAGGTTCAGGCTTAGACGCCGCACAAGATCTTAATGATTCACCAGTGAGTACATCATCAAATCAATTTGTCACTGCACAGGAAATTGATGGGCTACTAGTCAATGCTTTATCTAAAAATTTTGGCCAACAGCAGGGTACTCCCACAGTGGACTTGGGAGCTCCCACGTCAAGCTCTACGGTACGGCCTCTGATGACTTCTATTGCTTTGACTCAGATCCCTCACCCTCCCTCTATGTCACCATCGGTGGTTACTAGGCCTGCTAGGGCGGGTGCCCAACCCCAAAAGGGGTTGAAATAGGGGAGCTATCCCCCCGCCAAAGGCGGCTTTCTAGGGCCTTTCCTAGCTGATGCTGAGAGGATTGGGTTCTAGTCATGTGGTGATGGGCTGGTCTATCAGAGTGAGAGCTGAGCAATCTCTGCCATACCCATAGCTTACTCTGACTTTTCCTTTAACTTATATATTTTCTAGATCTCAAGTGACGGCGTCTCTTCCGTGGATTGACCTCCCAATCTACCAAGATTGGAAGCCAAAGTGTCACATTTTTCCCTTGCCCCTCAACTTTCTCTTCATAATTACTGAGGGGCACAGGGCCCTGGGTGGGGCTTTGGTTTCCCGGGCGTTTCCGCACCCTCCTCAGCCCCCCGCCATGGAGTGGCTTCGGTCACCCAGGCTTTATTGTGGTTGGCGGGGAGGGTTCTATGGGGGCACTCGGTTATGGCCTTGGAATTGCTCGGGGCCTTGGGGCTGTTCGGCCAGGCAGCTTGGGGAACAACAACAACAACAACAACAACTAGGCCTGCTACGGCGGCATTGACCACTTCGAATGTAAGGGTTATAACGGATGTCAATCCGCCCCCTTTAGACAGAGCGCCTCTCAGAAAGGTAGCTATGCCCTTGCTTTACGGACCAGACGAGTCATGGGTCCTTTTGACCCCCACTAAACCAGAGCTCGCCCAACCTACCTTGTCAGAGGAACTCCCAGTGCCGCGTGAGTGGGTCATCCAGGGTAATAAATCTAGGAAATTAAGGGCCTTGGATACTTTGGGGAATATACTAGATTTCAATATCAAGGCTATATCTAGTTATTATCACCAGGACTATTTTGTTTATACTGCTAAGCCTGCTTTACCCTCTGCCTCAGCTTCAAAATTGTTTTCTGACTGGTCTAAGCATGATGGGTTTAATGACATTATAGGTTTGACTCCTGTAAGGAGATAAAGAAAACCTAATATTTAGTAGTGGCCCCGTAATCATTGACGAACATGCCTATTACATAAGGCATCCTCTTCAAACACTAATTCGCCGTAGTTTGAATCTACCGCGCAGAGCATTTAAAAACTGAGGAGCCTTCATCATGAGTGCACGCGACCTCACTCATGGCTTCAGTCATTATGAATTGGGTTCTCACTACGAAAAAACTTCGTAAAAAATAAAAACAAAAAAGAAATAAGAATAACTATCTAATAAGCTTTCCATCATATCGTGGATGTACTTGTGTGGATCTCTGACCAGACGCTGATTCAGGCGTCATTCCTCCTTCACTGACATATCAAGTAAACCAAGATCCTTAATACATCAACGAATGGGAAGGGGACGGTCGGGAGGGCCCCAGTCGTCAATGATTACGGGGCCACTACTAAATATTAGGTTTTCTTTATCTCCTTACAGGAGTCAAACCTATAATTTATTAGTGGCCCCTCCATCATTGACGAACATGCCTGATTCTAAGACTGGAGGGGGACATTCGTAATCATATCATAACTTTAGAAAAGTAGATAATAAAAACAACCACATAGTACAGTCAGGACCCCCAATTCGCGAGAATAGGGGTGACAGGAGGCATCGCGTATTGTGAATTCGTGTATTGTGGAACTAACTTTAAATGGGAATAATTAGATTGGGTGACATCTCTCAATTATGGCCTATTTTTCGAAGTTTTTGGCCCTATTTTCGACATTTTTGGCTCTACAGTACAGTCTATATCTTATATATATTATTTTTATTAATCTCACCACCACACCCCCAATGAAATTAATTAAAGTATATATGATCCACCGGGATTCGAACCCGGGTTATCACACACATATTTTTGCCACCTTAACCATTACACCACCAGGACGGTTAAAGGTTTACTCACACGCCTACGACTTATTATCCATTCTCGAATACTGGATATTAATCTAATCATGTTCATACTCCCAACCGCACTATGGTAGCCTACTGTTTAAGTGAGAGGAAAGAATATTCATGGGGCACAGATCATATAGACCGGCCTCTCGAAGAAATATCCCTAAACCTACTAATAATATTATTTTTATTAATCTCACCACCACAACCCCAATGAAATTATTAAAAGTATATATGATCCACCGGGATTCGAACCCGGGTTATCACACACATATTTTTGCCACCTTAACCATTACACCACCAGGACGGTTAAGAAGAACAATGAATAAAAATATGAAACCTTACCTTAAAATTAGTAGTAGATAGGCTAGGACTAGGACCGTAGGACTTCACGATTTTCTCCAACTTCTCCCTCCCTGACCAAATCGTACGAACAGTTTACTCTGACAAGCCTATTACACAGTTTCCTTCTCCTTTTTTCTTGCGATCCAACACTTCCACCTTCATTTTGTGTGTTATCTATTTATATTGGCGTGGCATGGCGAAAAAAGTGGCAGGCACTACAAACGTTTGGTCACTCCACACGGCTATGAGCGGGACTGTGGGAGGGAGGGAGGGAGGGTAAGCGGGAGGGAAGGCAGGCGTATGCCCGTCTTCTTCTTTTTTCAGAGCTACTCCTGGGCCTCGCGAAACGTAGACGTGCTCGCGTATCAAGCGGGAATAGCGGATTTGGCCCCTTCTTAGCTCTCGATTCGTGTATTGTGGTACCACCTCGCGTAATTAATGTTTAATTAATTAATGTTATTTTCGAGGGGTAACTCGTGTATTAGGGTTTTCGCGCATTGTGGAATCGTGTATTGGGGGTCCTGACTGTATTCTTATTCTTGAAAAAATATATTTAATCATTGGCATCGCCGAAAAAATACAAGAAAAAGGGGGTTCAGGCAGGTGCGTGCTTCAAGAAGCCTGCCTGACAAAATGGGTAACCCTAAAGATTCTGAACACAGATCTGTAGTTACAAAGGCACCCCCAC
>JBAKBP010038270.1:0-16351 GCA_037953745.1 Lithodes maja
GTAGCGTCTGGTCAAAAGATCCACACAAGTACATCCACGATATGATGGAAAGCTTATTGAATAGTTATTCTTATTTTCTTTTTGTTTTTATTTTTTACGAAGTTTTTTCGTAGTGAGAACCCAATTCATAATGACTGAAGCCATGAGTGAGGTCGCGTGCGCTCATGATGAAGGCTCCTCAGTTTTTTAAATGCTCTGCGCGGTAGATTCAAACTACGGCGGATGAGTGTTTGAAGAGGATGCCTTATGTAATAGGCATGTTCGTCAATGATTACGGGGCCACTACTAAATATTAGGTTTTCTTTATCTCCTTACAGGAGTCAAACCTATAATCTAAAGGATATTCTTGAAGAAGCAGACTCCACCGGGTCAATCTATAGGTTTGACTCCTGCAAGGAGATAAAGAAAACCTAATATTTAGTAGTGGCCCGGTAATCATTGACGATTATGCCTATTACATAAGGCACCCTCTTCAAACACTCGTCCGCCGTAGTTTTGAATCTACCGCGCAGAGCATAAAAAATTTGAGGAGCCTTCATCATGAGCGCACGCAACCTCACTCATGGTTCAGTCATTATGAAATTGGGTTCTCACTACAAAAAACTTTGTAACAAATAAAAAACAAAAATAAAATAAGAATAACTATTCATAAGCTTTCCATATACTCGTGGTGTATGTATTTGCTTGAGTTTGTTTATGTATATGTGTATATATTCTGACATACGGAGCCCTGTATGTTAATTTAACAGTTAGAATTAGAGTTGAAGGAGCCGAACTACCCAAACGGTGAAGCGAGTGGGGAAACTACCTCTCCCGCATACCTGCAAACAAGCCTTCACACCTGCGTGCGTCATAGGGGACTCTGCAAACTACCTCGATGCCACGATGCTATGACGTATGATCGACGCCGGGAGCTGTGATTGGACCAGGCACCTGCTATGCAACTCGAGGAGCTATGATAGGGGCGCGCACCATCACTCGCCTCCTGATTCGTTCCTACACCATCATTGTTTGGTATATAAGACCCGAGTTGTGGGCATTCAAATCAGTCTCATTTGGAGTTGGGGAAGGTGAACTTGCAGCTGGAGGAAGACGGGGTGAAGTATTATAATGGGATTGTGACTGTCAGTCAGATTATATATGTGTGTGTTAAGTGTGTTCGGTGTAAGCACTTACGTTATGTTGGTTAGTGAGATATGTGATTGGGAATTAACGTGAACGCTACTATTATGTGTTTAACTATTTGATTGCGAATTAACGTTAACGCTACTATTATGTGTTTAACTATTTGATTGCGAATTAACGTTAACGCTACTATTATGTGTTTAACTATTTGATTGCGAATTAACGTTAATGCTACTATTATGTGTTTAACTATTTGATTGCGAATTAACGTTAACGCTACTATTATTGTGTACTTAACTATTTTAGTTGCCTAACTTGTGGACTAAAGCAACTCTTTAAGTAATTGGGTTATGATGAAAGTAATACTATTGTTTTATATTAATACTTACGAGTTCTTTCATTTTCTTTGAATTAAGCTTACATTGCTTAACGGTGCTTAGTACGGTGATGCTATTGTCTCCTATTAGTAATATCGCCTTAGACTAACATGGCTGTGTTAATATTACTTATAGTGATTTCCTAAGCTGAAGAAAATTCTTTTGCTTCAAAATATTATATTTTGCTTTTCATATTATTTGAGTGAGACCTGAATCGAATCTATGAAACGATCCTGTAACTTTATTTACTCATAATCAAACCAATGTTACGTGGTTAAGAAATACATTTAACTAATTATTAAATATATATCTAACTTTTTATGTGACTTTGATATTACTCCTGATGATAATAATAATATAATTCTATTAACGTAAGACCAGAACCAAGAATAATTAAATTAAATATAAATAAAAGGACATATAAGAAAACTATCTATTCATTTCAAATAGGGTAAGAGACTGAAATATTCTTACTTTAATATTTATCTTTCAAGACTTTTTATAGAATTAATAGTCCTTTAGATATAACTTATTCGGTTCATAACCATAGCCTACTAAGCTTCGGTTAAATATTCTTTATAAATACTACATGACTTTAATTAGTTTCAGTATTTTTCATAATTAAAGAGTATCGGTCAATAAAGGATACTAAGTCATAAGATCCAAAAGGAAAGGAGGCAACAACAGGAAATAATTTTATTAGATTTTACTTTTGTTTTGCCTTCAGCTGACTGATACCTTAATATATATCTCTGTGCTATCTAGATTAATCAAGTTAACCACTTGAGGATCAAGATACGTAACAGAAGAGTGGCGACCTTGCCAGGATTCGTTTCATACAGTTTCACTCAGTTTCATTAACGTTTCCCTACTTAAAAAACAAATATTAATCATGCCTCAACTAATTAATGAAGAAGATGCTAGAGTTTTCATAGAATCAGAACCCACAGCCCCTGATATTGACTGTCTGTCAAAATCTGAACTGAAAGTGCTTGCCTCACATCTCCAATTAAATGTCTCAAACATGTCCAAAGTAGAGGTGGCTCAGACCATAAAAACCCACCTGTTCCCTGTAGAAGGCGGGGAGGGTGACGGAGCAGTTGGTGGGATCCCTAGTAAACCTAGCCAACTTGATGAACAATTGCCACCTGGTTTGACCGGTGATCAAATATTAGAACTAGCCAGAATAAAAGCAAATACCGACTTAGAACTAGCTAGAATAAATGCCGAACAAGCCAGAGCAAATACCGAAGAAGCCAGCATAAAAGCCAGAGCAAATATCGAAGAAGCCAGAATAAAAACCGAACATTATGAATATCAATATCGTACGGCTCAACTAAATGTCAATACAAATGCTCCTGAAATTGCTCCCCCTCTGGGATTAACTATGACTAGTGTCATTCCACCTTTCACTGAGGATAATGTGCAGGATTTCTTTGTTTTGTTTGAGGAAGTTGCTGGAGGTATGAAGTGGACAAGAGATCAATGGCCTTTCATGTTGCAAACCGTTTTGACAGGGCAGGCTCGAGCCACGTATTTGTCAGAAGTAGCGGAAGTTAGGCAGGATTATGACAATCTCAAAGCAGCTATCTTAAAAACCTATCAATTGCAGCCTGAGGCTTACAGGCAATCTTTCCGTAAAAACCAGAAGAAAGTAGAAGAAACCCATAAGGTATTTGCCAGGACCATGACTAAAACTTTCAATCATTGGGTCAAGAGTAAGAAAGTCACAAGCTACAACGATCTGAAGGAGTTGGTCCGGTTAGAAAATTTCCTATGGAAAATTGATTCTTCTGTATCCTATCATTTAAAGGGGAAAAAGGTAGATCGTCTTGCTGACGCCGCTGACATGGCTGACACATACGTGCTCAACAACAAATTTCGTGGAAAGAAGCCCTACGATAATTCTAGCTCTAATTTTAAGTATCCCAATCACAAATCTGACAGACCCAGTCACAAGCCTATAAAGTCTTCCCCAGCTAGCCAAAACCGAATTGTTCCCCCAACTAAAAATGCGACTCAGGGCAATGGTAACAGAGGTGGGCCCCAAACTAATAGTAATGCTCAAAGAGGGAACTTTCCCGTATCCCCTAAAGTATGTACTTTTTGTGGCAAGAGAGGCCACCTAGCTTATCAGTGCTGGGCCAAGGAGAGAACGGAGAGATCGGGGCAGACAGTTGCCGCCGTATCTCAAACTCCATATGTGCCTGTAATGCAGGACTCCCGACAGAAGGAGTACCTAGCACCAAAAGTTCCTTTAATGCAAGACTCTCGACAGAAGGAGTACCTAGCAGGTAACGTAAAACATCTAGACAGGGGTGTAGTAGCATGTGTGGTGCAACCCACTAGGGTTAAGCCAATAATAATTTCACAATCAGTGCAGGACAGTTACAGTCCCTTTATATCATCTGGCAACGTGAGATTAAATGGTTGTATGCATGAGGTAAAAATTCTGAGAGACACAGGTTCTACTAGCACCCTCATGGTGAATCCTTACACTGAGTGCCCACCTGGCGAACCAGTTGTAATGAGAGGTGCTGGAGGCCAGTTTTATGCATACTTGGTAAAAGGCGAAATTGAATGCGAGTTACTACAGGGTGAGGCCACCATAGCTTTGTGTAGGTCCCAAGATATCCCTGTGCCTGGGGTAACGCTCCTTTTGGGGAATGATGTAGCAGGTGAGAAGGTCCGACCAGACCCCATTTTGTCACTTTCCCCTGTTAACGAGCCACTAACCGGTGAGCTCGAAAAGGAGATGCCAACAGTTTTCCCTGTGTGTGCTGTCACACGTTCAATGTCTCAAGTAGCAGTTCCCTCTGACAGAAATGTACCGAATGTAAGAGTTGATGAAAGGGATGTTGAGAGTGTGAATGACTCTCCTACTGTGCCTGATGATGTGACTGAGGTGAATTTATCTGACACCTTTATGGCTCATCTTGACCCTAACGATGACTATGAAACCCCTCCAAATTGTCCTAGTGGCCTGGTAGAGCTACAGAGAGATGATCGTGAATGCAAGGAGTTAGCTGCCAGGTCCGTGAGTGAAGAAGAATGTGAGAAGGAGGGTGGTGAATGTTTCTACCTCAAAGGAGGAGTATTATGGCGAAGATGGAGACCGCCACACAGACCAATCGATGACGGGGCTTGGGACGTCCATCAAGTAGTAGTCCCCAAACCTTGTCGTAAAGATATCATGGAAATGGCACATTGTATACCATTGGCAGGACACCTAGGTGTGAGAAAAACTCTAGACAGAATCAGAGCCCACTTTTACTGGCCAGGAATGCGTGCAGATGTAGTGGAGTGTTGTAGAGTGTGTCACACTTGCCAGATGACAGGAAAACCCAATCAGAAGGTGCCTGTACATCCTCTGGTGCCCTTGCCCGTTTTCGAGAATCCTTTTACTCGGGTGGTAGTGGACATTGTAGGCCCATTGCCTAAGACTTCCCAAGGTAACATTTATTTATTAACTATCATGGACATGGCAACTCGCTACCCAGAGGCTATACCCTTAAGGACTACCTCTGCTCCAACTGTCATCAAGGAACTGCTCAAATTCTTCACCAGAATGGGTTTCCCCCATGAGGTGCAAAGTGATCAAGGAACTAATTTTACCTCTAACATTTTTCAGCAGTCCCTGAAGGAGTTGGGTATCGAGCATGTTAAGTCTAGCACCTACCACCCAGAGAGTCAAGGGGTTCTCGAACGATATCATCAGACATTAAAAGGAATGTTACGTAAATATTGTACAGAGACCGGAGTTGAGTGGGATAAGGGGGTACCTTTTCTTTTATTTGCTACTCGTGAGGTTCCAACTGAATCCCTGGGTTTTTCCCCTAATGAGCTAGTTTTCGGTCACCAGGTAAGAGGTCCTTTGCAACTATTGCAGGATAGCCTAGTTGGCCAGGAGGGGAACCAAAACCTCCTCAAGTATGTTTCAGACTTCAAAACCCGGCTGAGATCCTCCTGTGAGTTTGCCGCTCAAAACCTGACCGTGGCTAAAAGCTCCATGAAGAAATGGTATGACAGAAAAGCCCGTGAGAGGGAGTTTCAGCCCGGTGATGAGGTTTTGGTCCTGCTCCCCCTTTTTGGCCAACCTTTATCTGCCAAGTTCAGGGGCCCATATAAGATCATTCGGAGGGTGAGCATTACCGATTATCTAGTAACTACCCCAGACAGGAGAAAGCCCACGCAAGTATTCCATATAAATATGTTGAAACCCTACCATAGGTCCCCTGATTCCTCTCCTCCAGATTCTCCCACTGTGGCAGTGAATGTCAGGACCTGTGAACAGCCTGGTGCGGACGAAGTTTTCAGTTCTCTTACTGACTCGCAACAGACTGTTCCAGAGCCTGAAGGTATCCATGCAGACTTTGACTTGTCATGTAGCCTATCCAACTTTCAGTATAATTCAGTGGCTTGGAGGGAATTACCATCTAAACTATGTCATCTTCCCTCTGATCAAGCGAACCAACTAATCTCTGTTTTATCTCAGTCTCCCAGTGTGTTCCGTGATACTCCAGGGCTCACTTCTTTGGCCGTGCACGACATCGACGTAGGGGATGCAACTCCCATTAAACTATCCCCCTACCGTGTCTCGCCACAACGCAGGAGTATACTGCAGGTCGAGCTTGACTTTATGTTGTCTAATGAACTGATCACTAGGGCCTTAAGCCAGTGGAGTAGTCCGGTCATACTTGTGCCAAAGCCAGACGGGAGCCATAGGTTATGTATGGACTATAGGCAAGTCAATGCTGTCACAAAGAACGATACCTACCCACTGCCACGGATCGACGACTGCATTGACCAGATTGGTACCGCCACCTATATCAGCAAGATTGACTTGATGAAGGGATATTGGCAAGTAGCTCTCACCCCTAGAGCGAGGGAAATATCATGCTTTGTAGTTAACAATCAAGCCTTCTGCTGTAACGTAATGCCCTACGGCTTGAAAAACGCCCCAGCTACATTCCAGCGCCTCATGAATTTGGTGACTGAAGGGGTACCTGGGTGCGTTGTCTACATCGATGATATTCTTATCTTTTCACAGTCCTGGGAGGAGCATCTTTACCAACTTAGATTGCTGTTCTTAAATCTTGCTGATGCCAATCTGGTGGTTAATCTTAAGAAATGCACCTTTGTAAAGAGTACGGTCCAGTATCTAGGATATACGGTAGGTCAGGGGCAGGTTGCACCTCCTCAAGCAAAGGTAGAGTCTATTCTAGAATTCCCAACTCCTAGCACTAAGAAACATATCCAAAGGTACCTAGGCATGATTGGCTATTATAGGCGTTTTATTATAAATTTTTCCAAGTTGACAGCTCCCCTGACAGATCTTCTCCGTAAGGATGTGAAGTTTGTGTGGTCCTCTGAATGTGAAGAGGCCTTTATTGCTACCAAATATATATTATCTAATTATCCTGTACTCAGAGCTCCTGATTTTAACAGATCTTTTTCCCTGGCAGTGGATGCGAGCAATACCGGGGTTGGTGCAGTGTTGCTCCAGGAAGACGACTGTGAGGTATTG
This sequence comes from Lithodes maja, assembly GCA_037953745.1. NCBI lineage: Eukaryota > Metazoa > Arthropoda > Malacostraca > Decapoda > Lithodidae > Lithodes > Lithodes maja. The sequence goes on from JBAKBP010038270.1 coordinate 7,030, forward strand.
CATCCTGTGTGCTATTTCAGTAAAAAATTAAATTCTGCCCAACGTAACTATTCAGTCATTGAGAAGGAGCTGTTAGCATTAATTTTATCCCTTCAATACTTTGCTGTCTATGTGCAATCTGCCTCTGGTGCCATCACTGTGTATACTGACCATCACCCCTTAAAATTTTTGCATAGGTTCCGAAATAAAAACCAACGACTGACCAGGTGGAGTTTGTTGCTGCAGGAATACTCCCTGGATGTCAAACATATTAAGGGGGTCCAGAACGTGCTAGCCGATTGCCTTTCACGTATCTGTTAAAGATTACATTTACCAGGTTGGCCTCATACAGCAGTAACTTTAATTTAATGAGAGGATTTTGGCAATTAGCTCTCCCTTGTAGCGAGGTAAATATCATGCTTTTGTAGTGCGCTTTTAAGCCTTCAGCTGTGAGATGCCGTGCAGTTCGATTAACGCTCCAGCTACGTTCCGGCTATGTTCTGATGTGGTACCTGGAGACGTTGCCTACTTTGGGTGATATCCTTATTATATCCTCATTATAATCTTGCTGTTGCCAATCTGGTGGTGAATCTATTTATGTATTCTGTTTAATATTATGTACTGTACTCCTTAAACTCTTTTCTAGGGGGGAGGTCTGACATACGGAGCCCTGTATGTTAATTTAACAGTTAGAATTAGAGTTGAAGGAGCCGAACTACCCAAACGGTGAAGCGAGTGGGGAAACTACCTCTCCCGCATACCTGCAAACAAGCCTTCACACCTGCGTGCGTCATAGGGGACTCTGCAAACTACCTCGATGCCACGATGCTATGACGTATGATCGACGCCGGGAGCTGTGATTGGACCAGGCACCTGCTATGCAACTCGAGGAGCTATGATAGGGGCGCGCACCATCACTCGCCTCCTGATTCGTTCCTACACCATCATTGTTTGGTATATAAGACCCGAGTTGTGGGCATTCAAATCAGTCTCATTTGGAGTTGGGGAAGGTGAACTTGCAGCTGGAGGAAGACGGGGTGAAGTATTATAATGGGATTGTGACTGTCAGTCAGATTATATATGTGTGTGTTAAGTGTGTTCGGTGTAAGCACTTACGTTATGTTGGTTAGTGAGATATGTGATTGGGAATTAACGTGAACGCTACTATTATGTGTTTAACTATTTGATTGCGAATTAACGTTAACGCTACTATTATGTGTTTAACTATTTGATTGCGAATTAACGTTAACGCTACTATTATGTGTTTAACTATTTGATTGCGAATTAACGTTAATGCTACTATTATGTGTTTAACTATTTGATTGAGAATTAACGTTAACGCTACTATTATTGTGTACTTAACTATTTTAGTTGCCTAACTTGTGGACTAAAGCAACTCTAAGTAATTGGGTTATGATGAAAGTAATACTATTGTTTTATATTAATACTTACGAGTTCTTTCATTTTCTTTGAATTAAGCTTACATTGCTTAACGGTGCTTAGTACGGTGATGCTATTGTCTCCTATTAGTAATATCGCCTTAGACTAACATGGCTGTGTTAATATTACTTAGTGATTTCCTAAGCTGAAGAAAATTCTTTTGCTTCAAAATATTATATTTTGCTTTTCATATTATTTGAGTGAGACCTGAATCGAATCTATGAAACGATCCTGTAACTTTATTTACTCATAATCAAACCAATGTTACGTGGTTAAGAAATACATTTAACTAATTATTAAATATATATCTAACTTTTTATGTGACTTTGATATTACTCCTGATGATAATAATAATATAATTCTATTAACGTAAGACCAGAACCAAGAATAATTAAATTAAATATAAATAAAAGGACATATAAGAAAACTATCTATTCATTTCAAATAGGGTAAGAGACTGAAATATTCTTACTTTAATATTTATCTTTCAAGACTTTTTATAGAATTAATAGTCCTTTAGATATAACTTATTCGGTTCATAACCATAGCCTACTAAGCTTCGGTTAAATATTCTTTATAAATACTACATGACTTTAATTAGTTTCAGTATTTTTCATAATTAAAGAGTATCGGTCAATAAAGGATACCAAGTCATAAGATCCAAAAGGAAAGGAGGCAACAACAGGAAATAATTTTATTAGATTTTACTTTTGTTTTGCCTTCAGCTGACTGATACCTTAATATATATCTCTGCTATCTAGATTCATCAAGTTAACCACTTGAGGATCAAGATACGTAACAATATGTATCTATGTATGTGCAGTATATGTGTATGTATGTATGTATGCGTTATTTATGTATATATATATATATATATATATATATATATATATATGTGTCTATAGTGTATACTGTTTGTGGTTCGAGCCCGGCTAAGAGTATCAGGTAGGATAAGAGAAGAGCATATAAGCATGTAATGTGCATATATTTATGTATATGTATGTCTGTGTGTATGTGCTGTCAATGGTTCGAGCCCGGTTGAGAATATAAGGTATATAATATATAATATTATTATATATATGTACTGTACGTGTATTTATATGGTCATATGCACATATGTATGTAAGTATACGTACATATGAGCGAGAACATATTGCTCACTAGCGCAACTTCTGATTATAAATCTATGCATAAGCATTATCTATTATTAAGTGTTCGCGTATCTTCATCCATGTATTTCCACCCTTAACAATAGAACGCCCAGCTCTTCCATATTTCGCCTTCTGACACACACACACACACACACACACACACACACACAGACCGTAGCCTAGTAGGTAGAGCTCTCGTCTCACACACGAGGGGTCGGGGGTTCAATCCCCTGGCCGGGCGGAGACAAATTGGGCTAGTCTCCTTTCATGTGTTAGCCTCAGTTCACCTAGCTGTAAATAGGTACCTGGAATAAGTGGACGACGTTGTGACGTCCCATCTGGGGTTGGCAAAAATGGTACAAGGCGAGATGGGTATCATATGGTTCACCTAAGTTGATGGCTACCTAAGCCTTCGGGCGAGACGGTACCGTCTATAGTGAGAATGGTACCATACAGATCCACCCTAAGCCTTAGTTTCCGATGTCGCCAATTGGCTAAAATACAGACTACACACACATCCACAGCCATTCCAACAGTACATAAAACACTTATCATGCATTTCACGCAATACATTCCCAGTTAAGGAGGCGTGATAATAATGAGCTTAGCTCGCATTGCGTGGATTCCCCTTGACGAACAAGTAACTGAGTAACTGAGTAACTGAGTAACACACACACACACACCTACACTACCGAGGATTAACCTCCCATTGTAGTACCCGCACCCTCTTTCCTCCTGACCCCCTGACCGTCCCCCATCCCTGACCATACCAAAACAGTTTCTGTATGTATGTATGTTTGTGTGCATACGTGAGCGTTTGTGTTGTTCTGTATATGAGTAAGTAAATAAATGTGTATATGTACTGTATATCACTTACTCTCATGGTTATTTTATGATAATTTGTATTCTGCACATGCATCATTATTGTATTTATTTATTTTGTTTGTAAACTAAGCTTACCATCCTCATATCTGTACATCTCATGTTCATCCACTAAATTGTAAAATGTGTATTTTCAGCTCATGAGGCTGCCATTCTTTAATAAACCGTTTATTATTATTATTATTATTATTACATATATATACAGTATATATATACATACTATACAGTGCACATACATACACATACATTTTTTTTTTTTTTTTTTTTTTTCATATCACCCCAGCCCACTGCAGATAGAGGTCAAGCCTTCCCTTGAAAGCGTTTATTGTGTCGCTCTCCACCACTCTCGCTGGTAGTTTATTCCACTCTGTCGCCACACTGTAGGTGAAGAAACTCTTTGTGACATCTAGGTTTGCCTTTTTGGTTTTTAATTTCATTCCATTTGAAGAGAGAGAGAGAGAGAGGAGTTATCACAGCCTCCCCCCCCCCACCCCCCTCCATTACACTTCACTATTCTGTATACCACGTCCAAATACTAATACACGTCTACACTTACACTGACCTGCCAGATTTCACCACCACAGAAGCTGATATATATATATATATATATATATATTCTCCGAGCTGGACTCAAACCTCCGAAAGTCAGGAGTGTCCAAACCTTAATCCACTACACCACGGCGTGATGAATGAAACTTAACCTTTTTCGTATGTACAGTATATATATTAAGAAGGGAAATACTGTTTGGAGAATGTATTTCAATTTATCCACAAGTCGCAGGATCCATATTCCAAGACACCATAACAAATCCCTGTATGGTATCCTGGTATTCCTGTATGGTATCCTGGTATCCCTGTATGGTATCCTGGTATCCCTGTATGGTATCCTGGTATCCCTGTATGGTATCCTGGTATTCCAGTATGGTATCCTGGTATTCCTGTATGGTATCCTGGTATTCCTGTATGGTATCCTGGTATTCCTGTATGGTATCCTGGTATTCCTGTATGGTATCCTGGTATCCTGGTATTCCTGTATGGTATCCTGGTATCCCTGTATGGTATTCCTGTATGGTATCCTGGTATTCCTGTATGGTATCCTGGTATTCCTGTATGGTATCCTGGTATCCCTGTATGGTATCCTGGTATTCCTGTATGGTATCCTGGTATTCCTGTATGGTATCCTGGTATTCCTGTATGGTATCCTGGTATCCCTGTATGGTATCCTGGTATTCCTGTATGGTATCCTGGTATTCCTGTATGGTATCCTGGTATCCCTGTATGGTATCCTGGTATTCCTGTATGGTATCCTGGTATTCCTGTATGGTATCCTGGTATTCCTGTATGGTATCCTGGTATCCCTGTATGGTATCCTGGTATTCCTGTATGGTATCCTGGTATTCCTGTATGGTATCCTGGTATTCCTGTATGGTATCCTGGTATTCCTGTATGGTATCCTGGTATTCCTGTATGGTATCCTGGTATTCCTGTATGGTATTCCTGTATGGTATCCTGGTATCCCTGTATGGTATCCTGGTATTCCTGTATGGTATCCTGGTATTCCTGTATGGTATCCTGGTATTCCTGTATGGTATCCTGGTATTCCTGTATGGTATCCTGGTATTCCTGTATGGTATCCTGGTATTCCTGTATGGTATCCTGGTATTCCTGTATGGTATCCTGGTATTCCTGTATGGTATCCTGGTATTCCTGTATGGTATTCCTGTATGGTATCCTGGTATTCCTGTATGGTATCCTGGTATTCCTGTATGGTATCCTGGTATTCCTGTATGGTATCCTGGTATCCCTGTATGGTATCCTGGTATCCCTGTATGGTATCCTGGTATTCCTGTATGGTATCCTGGTATTCCTGTATGGTATCCTGGTATTCCTGTATGGTATCCTGGTATCCCTGTATGGTATCCTGGTATTCCTGTATGGTATCCTGGTATTCCTGTATGGTATCCTGGTATTCTTGTATGGTATCCTGGTATTCCTGTATGGTATCCTGGTATTCCTGTATGGTATCCTGGTATCCCTGTATGGTATCCCTGTATGGTATCCTGGTATTCCTGTATGGTATTCCTGTATGGTATCCCTGTATGGTATCCCTGTATGGTATCCTGGTATTCCTGTATGGTATTCCTGTATGGTATCCTGGTATTCCTGTATGGTATCCTGGTATTCCTGTATGGTATCCTGGTATTCCTGTATGGTATCCTGGTATCCCTGTATGGTATCCTGGTATTCCTGTATGGTATCCTGGTATCCCTGTATGGTATCCTGGTATCCCTGTATGGTATCCTGGTATTCCTGTATGGTATCCTGGTATTCCTGTATGGTATCCTGGTATCCCTGTATGGTATCCTGGTATCCCTGTATGGTATCCTGGTATTCCTGTATGGTATCCTGGTATTCCTGTATGGTATCCTGGTATTCCTGTATGGTATCCTGGTATTCTTGTATGGTATCCCTGTATGGTATCCTGTATGGTATCCTGGTATTCCTGTATGGTATCCTGGTATTCCTGTATGGTATCCTGGTATTCCTGTATGGTATCCTGGTATCCCTGTATGGTATCCTGGTATCCCTGTATGGTATCCTGGTATTCCTGTATGGTATCCTGGTATTCCTGTATGGTATCCTGGTATTCCTGTATGGTATCCTGGTATTCCTGTATGGTATCCTGGTATTCCTGTATGGTATTCCTGTATGGTATCCTGGTATTCCTGTATGGTATCCTGGTATTCCTGTATGGTATCCTGGTATTCCTGTATGGTATCCTGGTATCCCTGTATGGTATCCTGGTATCCCTGTATGGTATCCTGGTATCCCTGTATGGTATCCTGGTATTCCTGTATGGTATTCCTGTATGGTATCCTGGTATTCCTGTATGGTATCCTGGTATTCCTGTATGGTATTCCTGTATGGTATCCTGGTATTCCTGTATGGTATCCTGGTATCCCTGTATGGTATCCTGGTATCCCTGTATGGTATCCTGGTATCCCTGTATGGTATCCTGGTATCCCTGTATGGTATCCTGGTATTCCTGTATGGTATCCTGGTATTCCTGTATGGTATCCTGGTATCCCTGTATGGTATCCTGGTATTCCTGTATGGTATCCTGGTATCCCTGTATGGTATCCTGGTATTCCTGTATGGTATTCCTGTATGGTATCCTGGTATTCCTGTATGGTATCCTGGTATCCCTGTATGGTATCCTGGTATCCCTGTATGGTATCCTGGTATCCCTGTATGGTATCCTGGTATTCCTGAGACGTGTGTATTAATTGAAATACATTCTCCAAATAGGATTTCCCTTCTCCTTACCCCTCTCCGACATATGACGCGATTTTGAGCCAATTGGGGATACTTTAAAGCCTACCATCAGGGGTATTTAGAAACCTTTAGTTTAGTTACTTCAACCTCTGCAGTTGTCTTTGAGTTAGCTGTGGGCAGAAAACTAATTTTGGAGAGGTAATTATAAGAGTGAGATAACTTTCTTATTGCTAATCTGGCAACCTCTGCGTCATAAATGCGTGAAAGGGTTAATATAAACAGGATACGGTTTAACCCTATCTAACATATGACGCGATTTTGAGCCTATTGGGTATACTTTAAAGCCTTTGTTACCATCAGGGGTATTTAGAAACCTTTAGTTAGTTACTTCAACCTCTGCAGTTGTCTTTGAGTTAGCTGTGGGCAGAAAAATAATTTTGGAGAGGTAATTGTAAGAGTGAGATAACTATTTCTTATTGCTAATCTGGCAACCTCTGCGTCATATGTGCGTGAAAGGGTTAAGTTTCCAATATCAAGCCGTAGTGTAGTGGATTACAGCTTGGACACTCGTCCTGACTAAGTATCGAGTCCGGCTGGGAGTATAAAACATTTAGTAGCTCACGTTTATTTGTGATATACAGTATATATATATATATATATATATATATATATATATATATATATATATATATATATATATATACAGTATATTATATGTTACGGCCTTTTTGCGAAATGACCGGGAGCTTTGCAAAATGACCAAAAACCTAGCCTTTTTGTAAAATTACCTGTGCCCTTTTGCAAAATGACACCAAACGTCTAACCTAATCTAACCTAACCTAAAATGTTAGGTTAGGTTAGGATAGACGTTTGGTGTCAGTTTGCAAAAGGGCACAGGTAATTTTACAAAAAGGCCAATATGCTGGACATTTTGCAAATGGGCCAGACATTAAGTGTTATTTTACAAAAAGGCTAGGTTTTTGGTCATTTTGCAAAGCTCCCGGTCATTTCGCATAAAGGCCACTTTTTCAAAAAGACCGTAACATATATATATATATATATATATATATATATCTGAACTTAAAATTACCTGAACTTAAAATTCCCCCAGCGAGCTTAATCCCTTCACTCACACTGCAGTAACCAGTCACCGAGTCACGCAAACCTCAAACCTCATAACCCCAGGGGGAGAGTAATTTGGGGTGAGGGGGGGGGGGGGGGTCTGAACACCCCCTGATGTGACACACCGATGTTGATGACACCACACGTTCCTCCGGCGGTGTGTCAAATGCCAGTTAGGGCAACGGGTAAACGTTTGTCTTATGTAACTACTAACTACTGACTATAATCGGTTTCTGTTCAACTCTCAATAAGTTGCAAAGTCCCCATCAAGATGTCTCGGTTATTTTGAAGATTGTGTAGTGAAATATGGTGCTAATTGTATAAACGTAGACTCATAATAGTTTCATATAATTCCATTAAGGGAAGGTCTTTAGTTTGGTCCCTAGATATCCTTCAAGCTTAAGATTACACCCCCTTGATCCCCTTTCAAGATAAATTTGTACATTTTTCGGTGGAAAAATGTCCCGGCTGAAAGCCGGTTCCTCTTAAATTACAGGCTCGCTATCGCTCGCCAGGATAAAATGGACACCTAAATGGCACGAAAGGTCTTAAAATTGACAGAAATGGGTTGAAAGTTCTTAAAATCGCCAAAATGATGGGGGAAAACGTCGTAAACTTAGAAAAACAATGGGGCTAAACATGAGGGAGAAAGGAGTCCAGAAAAAAAAATCCCTCAAGTGGATATCTCCACTTAACCACTTCTCTGCGCAAGAAGCTACACTGGCAATTCAATCATGCGGCGTTATATGACTACGTGCAAGTGTTCACGGAGAGGAACAAAACTTATGTGGCCAACTGTACCCTTGATCATTATTCTGGCCCAACATGAAGTATTGAATGCCACAGACGAAGCTCCTAAAGATACTGTTATATTATATATTATATTATATATTATACTCAGGCCCAATCCCCACTTTTCATTTTTTTTTTGGGGGGGGGGGGGGGGACGACTCAAGACAGAGCCAGAATAGACAACACAACAGAAAACAATGAACCCAACATAAAACAATGAACCCAACAGAAAACAATGAACACAACAGAAAACAATGAACACAACAGAAAACAATGAACAAAACAGAAAACAATGAACACAACAGAAAACAATGAACAAAACAGAAAACAATGAACACAACAGAAAACAATGAACACAACAGAAAACAATGAACACAACAGAAAACAATGAACACAACAGAAAACAATGAACAAAACAGAAAACAATGAACACAACAGAAAACAATGAGCACAACAGAAAACAATGAACACAACAGAAAACAATGAGCACAACAGAAAACAATGAACACAACAGAAAACAATGAACACACAAAAACAATGAACACACAAAAACAATGAACACACAAAAACAATGAACACACAAAAACAATGAACACACAAAAACAATGAACACACAAAAACAATGAACACACAAAAACAATGAACACAAAAACAATGAACACACAAAAACAATGAACACA
>JBAKBP010038271.1:0-16350 GCA_037953745.1 Lithodes maja
CAAGACCTAATATTTGATGGCCAAAGTATAATAAACACCTGTGATAACGAATAATCAGTGCCTAATACAACAATAACCTACCTCAATTACTAATAAAATGTACGGTATCGAGTGAAAATTAGCATTATCAGTGACAGTGACACTCTCTAAAGCATATTTGTCAAAGTGAAAGTGACACAAGACCTAATATTTGATGGCCAAAGTATAATAAACACCTGTGATAACGAATATCAGTGCCTAATACAACAATAACCTACCTCAATTACTAATAAAATGTACGGTATCGAGTGAAAATTAGCAATATCAGTGACAGTGATACCCTAATAAACATATTTTATATAATTGGCCTCAAAATAACTAGAAAATATCAAATAAACATCACATTCTCAATATCAAACACTAAAATCGTCTAAGGGAGATAAATACTTTGGCGCGGCGAGCGGCTAGGTGCGTCGTAGCCATGGCCGGGCCGACGCTTTCGAACGCGGGAGGAATTTACCGCATAAAAAAGCACTCGTCTTCCCACGCTCACCATTATGCAACCAGAGGGGCTAGAGACCTCTACTCAACGCCATTCGACAGAGGAAGGTTTGTGGAACATTATTCTTTTTTATTCACAACATTACATGCCATATTCATTCACTTACAGAGTAGTTAACATAGGCCAAAAATCGTCAAAACCCCCGGTACAGCAGCACAGTCGCGAGCTATAGCCCCCGGGGCTGGAGGGTTAAAGTAGCCTACATATAAAGGCACTGCTAAGACCTCACTATGTGAATGTAGTAGTAATGATTTCCAGACAACTCAACCAGTGACAATGCATCCAGGGCCAACTAAAACAATGCCAATTTAGTCCTAACCTATACCCTGTTCATTATAGGAAGGCCAGAAATTCCGACCCCAACCTCTCCTAACTCAAAACCACTACAGCAATTGAGCTATCATTTCTACCATTTGGAATGAGTCAACCAAGGAATAAGTGTGCAAAATCACAGCTCATTTGCTGTAGCCCTTTTTGAGCTACAAGAGGCTAGATGTTATGATTTTGGCCTAATTATAATGAATAGACTTTAGGTTTGCATTACCTATCTTTATTAATATGTTTTTTCCAACAACCACCTTTGCCTCTAAACTCAATTAATGAAATCAACAAATACAGGTGGCACTCCAAGGACTCGAACCTAGGATACTCACATCGAAATTCCGCGCACTTATGCATTACGCTATCAAGACAGTAAAAGAAATACAATCGACGCTCGATTTAACGGACCCCGATACAACGGATTTCGGATTTAACGGACTCTGTCCGTAGCCGGACAATGGACCCAGCAACGGACAAAGTCTGTTGCTCGAAAAAAAGTTGGAGCAAAGTCCGTTGCTCTATCTATTTATCTCTCTAATGCACCTACCTAAATCCCTTATACATTAACATAACTATGTCTTATTTGGACTTTTTGTAATCTTTGAATCATTTCTAATGTGATGGAATTGAAAAATATAATATCCTTCCAGCACATAGATAAATAATAAATAAGATAGTTAACAAAATATTTCGACTCTCCCCTCCGTGGGAGCAGAGACGGAAGATTTACGTTTGATAGATTTTTTGTTTTGTTTTTTTCCCTCGATATACACTCTCTTTCTATCTATCTATCTCTCTAATTCATCTACCTAAATCCCTTATACATTAACATAACTATGTCTTATTTGGACTTTTTGTAATCTTTGAGTCATTTCTAATGGGATGGAATTGAAAAATATAATATCCTTCCATCACATAGATAAACAATAAATAAGATAGTCAAAAAAATAGTTCAACCCTCCCCTCCGTCTAGGCGCCGAGCTTCCGAGACGGGAGATTTACGTTTGATAGATTTTTGTTTTTTTTGGTTCCCACGGTATACACAAAATGATGGGGTAATATTATAACATGCTTTTAATTGACATTTGTGTCGTTTTTGCTGATTATGAGTTGGTGGAAAAAAATGTCTTTAATTCTTTCATATCGGAAATGATTCACAGATTATATAGAGACCAAATAACATACACTTTTAAGTGTGTTCAATAGTTTTGCATTATCAATAGGGTGTAGCACAAGGCTTATCAACATTATCACAGTAACGGGGTCGGGGTTAAGGCCGGGACGGGGAGGGGAGGGAGTAGGCCTACAGAGGTAGGGGATATCCTTCCTTTTTTTTTTTTTTTTTTTTTTCCCCATGTGAAATTTATCATCTATCTATCTATTGCCTGACGCCGTGATCCCCGAAGGGGTGGCCACGAACGAACCGCCCCCATGCACCTCTGTCCCCAGTCAGTCGACGCCCCTCCCCCCAACCAGCACCGCCTTCATTCATGTAGTTCCTCACTCCATCCTTCCACCTCATATTCGGTCTACCTCTCCCCCTCTGTCCCTCCACCTCGCTCTCGTACACCCTCTTAGTCATTCTCTCGCTTTCCATACGTTCCATATGGCCGAACCATCTCAAGTTGTTCCTTTTCACACTTTCCAGCACATCTACCTCCACACCACACCTCCTTCTTACTTCCTCATTAGTCTGTCTATCCCTCCATGTAATTCCGCACGCACTCCTTAAGTAATTCATTTCCACTGCTCTCACTCTTGGTCTGAGTCTCTCAACCAACGTCCATGCTTCGCTTCCGTAAGTCAGTGTCGGGATTACCACACTGTCATGCAAGGACTTCTTCACTTCCATACTGACCACCCTATTTCTTGTTACTGCTTTTAGCGTTCCTACAACCCTCTTCCCCTGTTGTACCCTCTCCCGCACCTCTTCATCCATAGTCCCATCTTTACTCAACACACTGCCCAGATACTTAAAAGAGTTGACGATCTCCATAGCCTGACCGTTCAGCTTCACCTCACACTCTGTGACTTCACCCCTTTCGAAGACCATAACCTTGCTCTTCCCCGTATTTACCTTCAAATTCCGTTTTTCGCACACTGTTCCAAACTCATTTACCAGACCCTGCAACTCCCATTCATTATCACTCATCAGAACTGTATCATCCGCAAACAGCAGTATAGGTAGCTTCCACTCAATTCCCTCCCTTTTCAGCGATACACCAACATCCACTGCTCTTGATAGTATTTCTTTCATAACTCCATCCATATATACAGTAAACAACCACGGGGACATCACACACCCCTGTTTCAAACCAACATTCAGGTCAAAGAACTCGCTCTGCTCACTCTCCACACGTACTGCCGCCTTTGCACCCTCATACATGCTCTTCACTGCTTTCAGCAACTTGCCCTCTACTCCGTATATTCTAAGTACTTTCCACAAACCTTCTCTATCCACTCTGTCATAGGCCTTCTCCAAGTCCATAAAGGCAACATACACCTTTTGTTTCTTCTCCAGATACTTCTCCACAACACAATTCAGGGTAAAAATCTGATCTACACATCCTCTTCCCTTCCTAAAGCCTCCCTGCTCGTCGCCTATCCATTTCTCCGTTCTCACTCTCACTCTCTCAATCACTACCCTACTGTATACCTTCCCTACTACGCTTAGAAGACATATTCCTCGGTGGTTACCACACACTCCTCTTTCCCCTTTGCCCTTATATAGGGGGACTATTATGCCAGTCTTCCAGTCATCGGGTGCACTCCCCTTCTCCCATGCTAGTTTGCACATTTTCCATACCCATTCTATCACTATCTCACCACCATACCTCAACATTTCCCCACACACTCCATCTGTTCCTGGTGCTTTCCCCAACTTCACTCTTTTCATGGCTTCCCACACTTCTGACCTCCTGATCCCCACCTCCTCCTCCACTACTTCTCTTCTTCTCCCTCCCATACCATATCCAGCTATGTTTGCTGGCTCTTCATTCCTTTCATTTAGCAACTCACTGAAGTACTCCCTCCATCTTTCGACTCTCTCTTGCTTCTCGGCTAGCATTCTCCCATTCTTATCTTTCACACCCTTACTGTTTCCCTTGCTACCTTCCCTAACTTTCTTGACTTCTTTCCAGAACAGTTTCTTACTCTCCCTCCATTTTACACTCAGATTCCTTCCAAATTCCTCATCTACTCTTCTCTTACTTTCCTTCACTACTCTCTTCACCACCCTCTTACTCTCCACGTACCTCGCTCGTTTCTGTCTCTCGGAATCTTCATTCCCTCTACTACCCAACCACTCTCTATATGCTTTCTTCTTTTCTTCCACAGCTATTCTTACCTCTTCTGTCCACCATGCTGTACCTTTCACTCCCCTCCCTCTTCTCCTCACTCCACACACCTCCTCACATGCTGCACAGATCTCATCCTTAAACACCTTAATTAATGACAAATAAGACCTTTATTATGTTTTCAGGGACAGTACAGCACAACGTGTCCCTCAAAAAAAAAAAAAAAAAAAAAAAAAAAAAAAAAAAAAAAAGGCAAAATACGAAGGCAATTTTCCAGCTACGGACTTTTTCCAGCAACGGACTCGGTCTCCCCCCTATTAGTCCGTTAAATCGAGCGTCGACTGTATGCACAAACCTACAATTTATTATACAGTTTCGAATCCTGCATATTAATCTGAGCATGTACATATATTCCAACTGTGCTATGGTAGCCTAATGTATAGACGAATGGAAAGAGTAATTAATGGGGCACTTAACCCTTGGGAAGGCCTCGATATAAATTGCTCCTGAACTACAGTACTAGAGGGCGGAGCTCAATTGGGTTACTCAGTAGTACAGTCGTGAGCATTAATAGTGACGCACCCATTTTAATCTGTACCAAATTGAAAAATCTGAGGCAGCCCAGAAAAGGGCTGCCTGCAACACCGCCATTAGGATGTGAGACTAAAATCGCACCTCTTGTGGTTAACTCAGTCATTAAAATTTATGTATGTATTGTTCCTGTTTTGGTTTGTTTGTTTTGCAAGTTTTACTTTTTAATACAATACAGTACATCGATATATCTCAGAAGCTTCAGGACACGGCTCTAAAGAATTCAAAGATTCCAATGGGTGTAACCTAATTGGAGCTCAGGAATGTACGGTACAGGTCAGTTAATATAACTGGGTAACCACAGTCTATGTCACTCCGTACTGGTTGGGTTGCTACAATCAAAATCAACAGTTTGCCAAAATATTATGATAATTTGAGTGAATTACAATGGGAGGGACATGAACTTGACACATCTACGTGGAACAAATATCACTAGTTACTGACTATTAGGAACACGAGGAAAAGTAAGAGAATCTTAAAATTGCACAGTTTATGAAGAAGAATTATATGCAAACTATTGATTTAACTGTAGTGGTTGAAAACTAGTGTTTGAGTTGTCCAGTCACCAGTTGTAATATTTTATGAGGCTAAAACAGTGCAAGTAATACTTATTATCAACATATACAGTATTGGGCATACATTCCTTTATGTCCGTACTAAGATGTATGGGGTAAGACGGGGTAATTTCGCCGAGGCGCTAATAATTTGCATTCAAACGCCGATATCTCCAAAACTATTGCATGGATTCGGCTGCAGTTTGGCTTAGGTTGTAGAGCAAGTTTGGCTTAGGTTGTATAGCTAGTTTGGCTTAGGTTGTAGATCTAGTTTGGCTTAGGTTTTGTTGCAGTTTCGCGGGGCCTGGAGCCGGGGCTAGCGGCGCATCTGACGGTATGGTCGGGTGTGTGTGGGTGTGTGTGTGGGGTTGTTTGTGGGTGGTTTGTATGTGTTTGTTTGTTTGTATGTTTGCGTGTGACACAGTGTTGGCAGTAGCCGTCAGCTGCTGCCTGGTATTTTGCACTTGCAACCTACACGCCGCACCCACACGAGACACGTCCACACCCGCACTAAATACTTCCACACCTGTAGGCCTAATAAATACGTCCACAACCGCACTAGACACCACGGTATAGTAACATAAGGAGGTAGGCGCATGGCGGTAGTATTGGAACCACGACAGTCACTTGTTTGGGCCTCTGTGACATCACTCAATGACTCCTGTGTACCGTCTCCCTAGC
Source organism: Lithodes maja (assembly GCA_037953745.1). Lineage (NCBI taxonomy): Eukaryota > Metazoa > Arthropoda > Malacostraca > Decapoda > Lithodidae > Lithodes > Lithodes maja. The sequence continues at coordinate 5,985 of JBAKBP010038271.1, forward strand.
CTAAATATGGTCTTCTAACAGGATCGGTATATTGCATTTTCCACCGAAAATGTAAAGTGACATGGATAAACATAGACATATATACACTCCACCCTCCATTTAACGGACAAATGCGTGCAAGCACCTGTCCGTTCCTGCTAAATGTCCGTTGCTGCTAAATACTGTCCAGTCCGGATGTAATCCGGAAATTCCTTGAGAAAAATTCGGTGTTGAGTACAGGTGTCCGGATCGTGACATTTAACTGTTATGCATCCTTTTTTTTACTGTACCTGAAATAAATCCTGGTAATCCCTTGTGCTACACCCTATTGATAATGCAAAACTATTGAACACACTTAAAAGTGTATACTGTATTATTTGGTCTCTATATAATCTGTGAATCATTTCCGATATGATAGAATTAAAGATTTTATTTTCCACCAACTCATAATCAGCAAAAACGACACAAATGTCAATTAAAAACATGTTATAATATTTCCCCATCATTTTGTGTATACCGTGGGAAAAAAAAAAAAAAAAAAAATCTATCAAACGTAAATCTCCCGTCTGGGAAGCTCGGCGCATAGACGGAGGGGAGGGTTGAAATATTTTGTTGACTATCTCATTTATTATTTATCTATGTGCTGGAAGGATATTATATTTTTCAATTCCATCACATTAGAAATTATTCAAAGATTACAAAAAGTCCAAATAAGACATAGTTATGTTAATGTATAAGGGATTTAGGTAGATGAATTAGAGAGATAGATAAATAGAAAGTGTGTGTATATCGAGGGAAAAAAACAAAACAAAAAATCTATCAAACGTAAATCTTCCGTCTCTGCTGGCACGGAGGGGAGAGTTGAAATATTTTGTTGACTATCTTATTTATTATTTATCTATGTGCTGGAAGGATATTATATTTTTCAATTCCATCATATTAGAAATGATTCAAAGATTACAAAAAGTCCAAATAAGACATAGTTATGTTAATGTATAAGGGATTTAGGTAGGTGCATTAGAGAGATAAATAGATAGAGCAACGGACTTTGCTCCAACTTTTTTATAGCAACGGACTATGTCCGTAACATGTCCGTAACTATGTCCGGACTATGTCCGGACTATGTCCGGCCTACATTTTTTGACCGTTATTGCCGATATCCGTTAAATCGGAATCCGTTAAATGGAGGTTAGAGTGTAGTGTGACAGGACCCTAGTCTATTTGCTAAAGTTGTTATTTTTTGCATTTGAAGAATATATATACGGCTATGAGGTAGTATATAGCCGACGTCTCTTCAAATTTTACCACGGAAATGCGATGATATTTTTGTCCACCTAATTGCCTAATATGTAGAGTAACGTCGATTGATATCGATAATGTTATTGTAGTAGGACCCAATCTACATGTTAGCATTGTTATTTGATATATGTGTAGTTTATATGAAGATATATTTTGAAGATGTTGGTGATTTTCGATTCGTCGGTCGGGAGAAAAGGTAGGCTTAAACGGATTCTCGTTTATCCCTTGCTCAATTTCCTTTAAATTCACGTAGTTTGCTTCTGACACTCATCAACTTTCACCCAGTGATGGCGTGTGAGGGTGTATGAAGGCCTAGGGGATGTGGAGAGATGATTTGTATAAGTATATGGCCAGCTAGAGGGAACATGGATTTCTACGAAGCGAAATGGTGGCTGGGACTCGGAGTAGGGGGAGAAGAACGGACGGTGGTGCCCTCTGACGGCCAGAGAGAACACTATAGCGGAGCCAAACAAGCCACGATGGTATACGAATATTTCACTAAATATTCGCTTATAGAATAATCAACGTTATTCCGACAACTATATCTTACGTCCTGGTGGTGTAATGGTTAAGGTGGCAAAAATATGTGTGTGATAACCCGGGTTCGAATCCCGGTGGATCATATATACTTTAATTAATTTCATTGGGGGTGTGGTGGTGAGATTAATAAAAATAATATTATGACGGTACCATGGTTGAGCGTGAAGTCACAAAATAAAAATAATTAATAAAAGTCTGTTTAGTGCTTTTTAGAAGCCTTTATGTATACGAGTTCAAGAATTCACTGCGTCTACCTTCTATTGTTACTATACCGTGCTAGACACGTCCACACCCGCACTACATGTCCACAACTCCACACCCGCACTAGACACAGTGGCGCCTAGGCCTACACATGTGACACACCTGCATCTCTGCCCGTCCTGTTTAGTTGTGTGTGTGTGTGTGCGTCCCAGCCTTATGAGGGCTTTTGCCCAGTAGGCTGTAGACAAATAGTTTTTATTATTATTATTATTATGTGTGTGTGCGTGCGACGTTTTTCTATTGGCATGTTTAGTGTCAGTTTGGGTTTGTGAATGTTTTCATTGCTTTTACCTGCGCGCTTGTGTTTTGTCTGGCCATTAATCATATAATGTTAGCTAGTTTACTAGCTACATGATGCGTAAAATAGGTCGCGGCGAAATTACCCCGCCTGGCGGGGTAATTTCGCCGCGAAAGTAACTTTTTTCAAAACATCGGCAGCATGACCAAAATATTATATATATTTTTTGTTTTTTGGGAATCTATAGCAGAAAGGCTGAATGTATAGATTAAACAATTAAACATTTAAAAATTCCATTTGTGGCAGTTTCTATTCGTCAAAATACGCGATTTTCGGTGAAATTACCCCGTCTTACCCTACTGTATTTCTTAATTCCCAACACATATTTTACAGATACAGAAATAAAACAAACAAAATTGCAGTCTCAGCCTATACAGTTTGATAATTAGAAATTTAATATGAATTTCCACTAGAAATAATTTGTTACTTTAACACCTAACGAGCGGCCTAGGCGGTAAATAATATGTAGCCACCAGCGGGGTGTTTTTACCCAAAATAGGGCTGCTTACGTGATAATTTTCATGCCTAAATAAGACCCAGAGCGTAAAACAAGTATCTATCCCTGAAAGGGCATAAACAGAGCTTTCCAATGACACCACAACGATCCTTGTATGACCGCTAGTTTTCTTGCAACAACCGCGCAACACGAGTGCAAAAACCATGTAATTCGGTACTTTCCCCACACAATTCACTATGTAGCGAGTGTGAGAGGGTGGAGGAGGGTGGGATTCATGTCAGTTGGTCCACTGCAGTGGTCTGGAGCAGTCATACGCTCGCTACTCTCCTGCCACCACTTGTCTCTCTCTCTCAGCAACATTACGTGCTGAAAATGCCACACGACTTATGTTGTGAGCCGCCACATAGTCCAAATTTCTTTCACTCGACATATGATGCGCGCCGCCAAAGAAGGGTTAAATCTTTAACCTCACCTACCATAATAATAATAATAATAATAATAATAATCGTCTGATTACTTATATAGCGCCCGTATCTCCTCCTTCGAGAATTCTCAAGCGCTTGACACTTCTTTAATCAACCAGAAACCATTACCCATCCCCCTTGCTCATGGGGAGACAGTAACCGCCGGCTATATCTCAGAAAAACTTTTCAACCTGAGCGGGGATTGAACGCGAGACTGTAAGATGGGAAGCAGTCATGCTATCAACTGAGCCAGCCAGACGGCTGGCTATAATGTAACCCAAACTATTTAATTTAACTTAGCTTAACTAAACTAACCTAATTAAACCTAGTGGATGAAAAATTAGCAAAGATTCTTGTCAATTAATTTAACAATAATCAAAGATGGCAGTCACCTTCGTTGTGGCCATTACTTTCCCTATAAATCTGCAAGAAAAGTACATGAATATGCAATATACTGTATATATATACTCTATAAAATCTTTATACCTTAATAAAAGTTGTTACTCAGTGGTCTGGTTAAACTAATTGTATATATAAAAGTTAAAAATACCATTTTAAATTAAGATAAATTGTGGTCTGAAACTTCGATAATACTGACAAAACATGTGTCATGAATAACCTATTAATAATTGCCTTTACTCATTACCTAAATATTGGGGCACAACTCGATGTCGTACAGTCTGCTGCATCCACAACATTACAGTTCTATTCACAGCACTGAGAGACACCTTCCTTCAAGATAAAACTCTGATCATCTTAACCAAGCAAGAAGTCAATATCCTGGCACTTAACAACCCCTCTACCTTGGGTAAATATACGTTTGTTTTATAATTTTTGAACAACTTTTTATATTCTCAAAAGGGGTTAGGGAAAAACTTGAAAACTTCATGATGACATTCCTTATTCATATTGTGTATTTCCTGTTTTGGTTTGTATATTTTGCAAGTTTTACATTATAATAACTAGTAGATACCAAAAATGTATCTATAGCTTTCTTTATCTTCCTGAGGCGACATTAATTGCGGGCCTCTGGGTGCTCAAAAATGCCCAGGGAGGCACTTCAGGGTGAAAGGAATAAAGAGTGTCACTGGCATGCTCTTTTTATGGTGGGCTAAGCCACACTGTGACACTTAGCTTGTGTGTACAATAGTTAATTCATTATGTCAACACTATGACCCCAAGCATCTTGTAACTCAGTGAGGGCTGGAGTAATCGGGCTGTACATTTCAACACATACTTATTACTTGTCTCTTATCAAATAGTAAAAATATCAGCGCACTACTTGAAAGTCCTTTTTAGATTTTTGATAGGTTGGGGGTCGGGATATCTAGACTCATCATAATGAATAGTTGCTCAAGACCAGATTGCAAAATATGCATGCGTCTGATGACTTCACCCAGGAAATGAAAGTTTCAGTACAGTAATCAAATAGGGACATGACAATTCCTGGCCTGGTTAATATGAACAGAGTATAGACTGTAAAGATCCTCTTGAAGTACATCACTCGGGAATCACTTATTTTTCATCTTACCTGAACACTAAAGGTCGTGGTACACAAGCAACTTTATCAGTTAATTTGATCAGTCAAAAAATATAACCAGTAGAAGCTATACAGTATGCTTTAGTGAAATTTCATATTTGATCATCTTCTCCTCCATATACTTAGTGAATATTACTATTTGATCATTCATTATACGATATACGCTAGATTTTATTATTTCATGATCTTCACCTCCATCATGAAAAAAGTTGAAAACCCATTCAATTTAATAATTAATTTGAACCAAGACTAAGAAATACAAACTTCTTGATAATATCTGAAACTCGTAGGAGCAAAACAAATCTGACAAATTCTGCTGCTAAGAATTCTCTAAGACGGTCACGCAAGCCTTTTTTTCTGGCAATTTTTTCAGTAATTCTCCTCAGGCACCTACTGAATTAAAGTTTCATGATAACCTAAAAATAATCAACTATCATTCCAGTTGCCATACCAATTACAAAGGAGCCTCAAAATGTTACCAGAAAAATAGTATCTATCAAAATCTCTAGGATAACGCACTACTAAAAACACACTACTGTACCTAACAATAATCTGCCACCAGTTTAGTTGCCATTCCAATGCAAGAGAGCCCCTGAAGGCTGCCAGAAATATAATTGCTGATCGAAAAAGGCCGGAAAAATTGCTTGTGTGACTCCGGCATTAGCGACATCCCTATAAACACTGCTAGCACAATCTTCCAGTCGTGTGTTATGGCACTGCTATCGCTCCACCGGCGTCCCTGAGTCTGTGGCACTGAGCTGGCTCCCCTCGTACCTTCGTAAGTGAACCTGGGAAAGTAATGATTTATCAATGTTACCACACTATTGACATTCACCATTCTCATTTATAATCGCACAAATATCTTCATTAATTCCATATTTATCAACAAAATGCCAAAAGAGTGGCAAGGTTACTATTTGTGTAAGTGCATAATGAAGAGTGGATAATATTTAGTGCTGATCAAATTGATTTACCATTGACTTGACCATCCATTGGGGTAATAAATGTGTTGATAAATCTGGTCCAAGGATGGATCATTAAATGAGAGGCTTATGCTACACATAAATGAGAGCTCAACATTGGTAATACAAATCAGGTACCCGGTACAGTCGTTGTTTGGCTGCGAGATCAGTTTGTACCACCTGATCCCACATCTTTCTTGGTCTACCTCCACGTTCACAGACTTGCTTTTCTTAACCCAATTATTCTTATCCATCTTTTCCACATGTCCATACCATCTAAGTCTACTCCTATGCATCTCCTCAGTAATACTCCCAATTCTTAAGGACCCTGTGAGTTCCATACTGGAACACTGCGTACAAATTGTCTATTCTACCCTACAGTAATAAAGAACACCTGAAATGTCAATAAAAAATCTCTACACAAAACATCTGAAACAACTATTATCAACCAGCTGGTCCTACCAGAGTGAGGTTTGGCATCCTCTGCCCCACCTTAGCCGCTTCTGTCCGTCTCTTTACCTTTTAGGTGCTGGCGAGATTGCCCGATTGGGTGCCACTGCAAGGGGGTTTGCGGACGGTGGAGGCATTGGCCCGGGGGTGCAAGCCCGTGGGCTGATGATCCCCTCCCCCGCTGCCCTCTCAGAGACGGATCTCGTCTCACCCTGGCCCCTTCGGGGGCCCGAGCATCTGGCGCGACTTCCGTCAACCAGACTCGGGACTGCTCAGCCAGACAGTGTGGGGAACAACAACCAGCTGAGCAGTTATCTGGGAACCATTAGAGACCCTACAGTAACAGAGATTGACCAACTTCTGCCATATTGGTGCCACTGGTGTCATAAGCAAGTAAATTGTTACATAAATTTAATCTTTTTAAGGTCAATTATTGTGACTGTATTCTAAAATTTGATATCAATAATTTTAATCAAGCATTGTTAACTTGAAGTTTCTATTATAACCTCTGCTTACTTTTTGTCTGTTGTATTAACCCTCTGTTCCCGGAAGGGCTCTTGAACGCCCATAAAAAAGCATACACGAGCTGCCCGGAAGGGCTCTTAAACACCCATGAGCTCAAAGCCTGTGAGCTTGGTGTGCGAGGCGTCGGTCCGACGCATGTAAACAACAGCCGGCTGGACCGACGCCCCGCATCTCCGGCCACAAGAAGGAGAGCGTCGCTTGTTCGTGTGTGCCTGTATGTTGTTGTTAAGTATCGAAAAGTAGTGTAAAGTGGCTGTTTTTGCCATAAAGTTATCTCCAATGAAATCATCATCACAACTCAACCAGTTGACTTAGAGAGCTCTACTTAACGCCATTCTACAGGTAAATAACACAGCTACGCTTGGGGATGCGTGGGAATGCGGGAAGTAGTCAGAATAACAAATATACGGTAGCCTAGCCTAGACGTTTTTCGGCCAAAACACCCGGGTTTCGGGGAATATTTATGTAATGCGTAGCCGGGGCTGGAGGGTTAATATTTAATTTTGTCTATTATTATTATTATTATTATTATTATTTTTATTATTATTAATTGTTCTTGTTAAAAGAGTACTCTTTTGTTTAAATCTATTGTGCCTTCTTCATATTTTCAAATATTGTTATTTATTATGCTGTATCTATTCAATTTGACTTTATATTGTCTTTGTCCCAGTTTTGGTTTGTTTAGTTTGCAACTTTTACATTTTAATTTTAATATACAATATTCTACAAATATTCTACAACAATAAGAAAAATACGACCGTTGTTTAATATTTGAGGCACCAAAATGTCGTCCACAGACAAAGATGGCCACTCTCTCTTACTACAGGCTCTCTAGGAACCATCATCCCGAGTAGACCGCTCATCCAACGTGAAAAGGAAGATAAGAATGTGACTGACCTGCAAGTAAACATTGAGTTCATCTGCCTTGGCCAGAAAAGGGAAGTTGCCCCCGGTCTTGAGGTGGGCGAGGCGGGCGGTGGGGTAACACTTGTACAGTTCCTCCTTCACCGACTGACTCAAGGCAGACTCATCAAACACGTCCACGATCGTTACTTCAACCTGATAACAGAGGATATATGATCATTTGTAACTAGTATATTAGAGTATTTAGTATTATACCAATACAAAAATTTGCAAACATTAATACAAAAAGATTAAGCAAATTCAGAGCCCTGAAGACAGCTCAAGATGAGCCAAAACCATTATCTTTAAAACAAATACTTACAGTACAGTATGTGGGTATATTTGCTATTAACACGTTAAATCATGTAAAACTTTGCATTTCGATAATTCAAATATATATATATATATATATATTTTGTTTTCGGTCCAAATCTCAATCGGGATAGGTGAGCCCACTGTACTTGGGAAAAATAGTTGAGCTTATTCCACACATAATTTTCTCAGTTAGGTTAGGTTAGGTTAGGTTCATGGGAGATTGGAAGTTATAACTAAATATTTGAACAGCTACTGTGGGCACAAATTTGTTTACAAAAATAAAAGAGCCATATATTTTTGGAATTGCAACGCCATGAAGATTCCAAATACTGTATACAGTACAGTACTCATAAAAATTTAAAAATCCAAAGTGACTCAAATAGTTGGCAAAGTTTGACAGGACTAGACCAGCAGGCAGACACATAGCGAAGCTTGAACACCACAATGCCCACCCACCTCACATCCAGGCAAGACCCTTCATATACACCGGCTCCCCGTGTAGGAATATGTTTTTACACCATACCCGAAAGAGGAGTATGGAGCTCCGATTGTTATATATGCGATCAGTTACTTGGGAAACAAATTGACTTGCTCACACCCTATGTGGTGGATTGTGTTCTTTTATTTCAAAATTGTATTTTATTAAGCGTTATTTCCACATAGCGATTTTGATTAGTTTTTTTAATTTATCTTGTATCATCCCAGTTTTAGTTTGTTTATTTTGCAAGTTTTACATTATAATTTCAACCATCTTGACAATTTTACCAACACATCTAAACTTCGTTTGATGCGAAAATAGCCTCCCGAAAATTTGCCCTGGGCGGGAATTGAACCCGGGACCCTTGGGCTATGAGGCAGTCACTCTACCAAATAGACCAAGAGATATCTCACTTGGCCTGGTCGGCTCAAGTATATTTCTGCCCGTGTTTCGGCGCTCGATTCGCATATTGGAAGTACATCTTCGTATTTTGAAATTTTTTGGTAATGTTTATTTTGGACCCTTGCTCGTGTATTAGCAATTTCGCGGATTGAAAACTTGTGTATTGGCAGGCCTGACTGTACATATTTATTCCTCACTCTGTCTCTACGAGTCACTCCACATTACTCAAGCAGCTTATCTTGATCACATCCAGCTTTCTTCTCTCTTTTGCCTTCAGAGCCCATGTCTTAACCCCATACATCACTGTTGGTAAAACTATCCCTTGATACATTGAACTTTTAGCTTTCATTCCGAGATTTCTCACCTCCCACATATTTCCCATAGCTCCGAAAACTTTCTTTCCTTCACATACTCTCTGTTTTCCCTACACTTCCACACCTGTGTCCTTGCTTATCACTCTTCCCAGATATTTAAAACACTCTATTTGTTCCAGTATTTCCCCATCCAGCCGCAAATCTAGATTCACCCTACGAGCACCTCTATTACACACTATCACTTTAATTTTATTAATGTTCAGCCTCAACATCCTCCTCCCACATACCACTCCAAACTCTTTGACTACTACCTGCAGTTTCTCCTCAGAATCCGCTACCAACGCTGTCATCAGCAAACAGTATCTGGTTCAACTCCCAATCTCTACCATTCTTTCCTACTAAACCCAATCCTCTATCCATAGTTCTCATTTTCACCTCCCTCACCACACCATCCATATACTGTATATATTAAACAGCCACGGTGACAGTACACAACCCTGTCGCAACCTACATTATGATTTACCTCAAACCATTCACTCAGCTCATTATTTACTACTCTAGGAAAACCTAATATTTAGTAGTGGCCCCGGAATCATTGACGATGCGCCTTAACGTTGGTAATGGCCAATCTTTGAACTCAAGCTTGCCTTTCAAACTTTCCGGCCTGGGAGAGAACAAAATACGATTGCCACACATCGTGAGCGAAACGCTCTTAAAAAAACACTCACAGACTCGTCCTATATGATGTGGGTACCACTACTAGAAAAAACTAGTAAAAAATAATGAAATAAAGAATTAAACTTTGATCTTAGCGTTGCGCTTCTCATGCGTCTGCTGTTTGTGTATGCTTCACTTCACTCATCGAAGCACTATCTCGCCCTTAATCTGATATATCAAGACTCTCAAAACATAGCAGATGAATGGGAAGGGGATGGAAGGGAGGGCCAAAATCAATCATTCCGGGGCCACTACTAAATATTAGGTTTTCCTTTCTTCCCTTCGGGACTCCAACCTATAATTTATTAGTGGCCCCTTCATCATTGACGATGCGCCTGATATCTCAAGACTGGAGGGGGACATTCATCATGAACATAAAAAACCACTAATAAATTACGGTGGTCCAAGGATACACGTACTAACAAGATCAGCTTAATAAAAATAATAAAGTATTGTACAGGC
>JBAKBP010038272.1:0-16349 GCA_037953745.1 Lithodes maja
CTATCATTCATCGTGATATTAAGGGAACAGTTGCTGTTTCTTTGGTCTATCAATTCATTTATTCATATATTGTTTTACTTTCCTTCCTAAACCTCCATCAAGCTTAGATAAACCCCCCCTAGACCCCCCCCCCCCCCTTCAAGATAGATTTGTAAATTTTTTGGTAGAAAAATGTCCCGGCCAAAGGCCGATTCCTCCTAAAAATACAGGCTCGCTTTCGCTCGCCAGGAATAAATCGACACCTAAATGGCACGAAGGGTCCTAATATTGTCAAAGAAATGGGGTGAAAGGTCATAAAACCCCCAAACTAATGGAACCAACGTCTTAAACTCTCAACACATTAGGAAGAAGGGGGTCCAGAAAAACGGTATGTTTCCCCTGAAGTCGGAGGTATTCAAGATGATGAGTTAGAATGATGAGCCAGATGAGATATTATATACAACCGGGTCATCAGCGTATTATTAGATATGTCGTTTTTATGTGGGTGTGGATAGCATTCAAGGAGGACTCTTCTTCTTCTGCTTACCTCTGACCGGGTATAGGCTATCCTAGTGTTTACTAGCCTATACCCCTTTGAAAGGACATTAGCCTAACCTAACAACCTTACCTAACCTATCCTAGTATTATAGGTGGGGGCTGCCGCCCCCACACCCCCGCTTTGACTTAGATTTTTGGTGTATTTGTCTGTGAAATGGGTATTTTTCAAATTGTTGATAACGAAAATCCTCCATGCGGACTATATGGAGAAAAATATGGCGAATCTGTTGGTGCCTATTTTCCCTAATAATTTGTTTCTCATAACGCTGCACTACAACCTTTATTTGCTCAATTATGCATCTTTTATTATGATATTAGTTTCCTCCCTAGACCTCCATCAAACTTAAAAAACACCCGCCCAAGATCCTCCTTCAAGATAAATTTGTAAATTTTTCGTTAGAAAAATGTCCCGGCCCAAGGCCGATTTCTCTTAAATTTCAGGCTCGCTGTCGCTCGCCAGGAAAAAGTCGACACCTAAATGACACGAAATTAATATTGACAAATAAATGGGGCGAAAGGTCTTGAAATCGCCAAACTAATGGGTCGAACGTTATATTATTTGAAAACCAATGGGGCTAAACATGAGGAAGAAGGGGGACTATTAAAAACGGCCCATCTCCCCTTAATTCCAATCATGATTCTTCGTAATCCCATCAACCCTTGTTACCCCGCTTAACCCTTTGAGTACCAGCGACGTGTGTTATCTTTTATTCTAGCTATATTTAGACGATATTAATGCAGCTTAGGAAGTATCTGCGGTAGCTAAAAGGGTTGGTTGAGATAGTTTGAAGCCTCATTATGGCTATAGGTCCTTCCTAATCTGAATAAAATCGTCTAATAGTTGTCACAATACATAGAAAAGAAAGTCACCGGAACTCAGATGAAGGTATTGAGGGATCAGCCTTTACAACGGCACCTCGTATCTACATTCTACTTTTCCTATTTTTTTTTCTGACGAGTGTAGAGAGGGGTGTTGGAGAGAGAGGAAGCTGTTGGAGTGGCTTTGTTATGTGTGTTTAGTCTGTATACTGTAGGCGATAATGATATAGGCTAGAGTGGGGATACTGTAGACACCATCCGAGCAGGGAAATACCCATGTGATAAGGAATTGCTGGAACTCCTGTTTCCTTTGCCTGGCTTCCCTCACTGTTTCTGTTTGTGTCTCACCTACACAGAGAATTATCCAGCTAGCTCTAACAAACACAACCTATTCCTGTTCATTTCACTACACTAAACAAACACACCATGCTTCTTTCCAATACACCAACACTGTTTTCCTGTCACTCTTTCAACTTTGAGGGGACATTGTTACAGGCAACTTTGCCTTTTGTCTCCTTCATACACAGAACAAAAATCGTTGTCATTAATGCCGACACATTTTGAAACCTAGAAAAATCTAAAGGAACCTCTGAAATATAAATCATTATCAGGTAAAACACTCATAAGGAGTTTCAATTCAACCCGAAACATTTTCGAAAATATATGTATCAGCATTAATGATCGCGACTGTACACGTATCGTGCTGCACACAAGCACCCCTCTGCGGGTCCCCAAGCTAATATAAAACCAATTAAAGTATCACATTTATTTTCAGGTCTGATTTGATGAGATAAAAAATATATAATTACCTTTCATGAAATTGTAATAATTAATTGTCTTGAACATCGAGATTGAAAATCTTGTTTAGCCCATAAGCAGATTACAAAATATATTACATTGGTTACATTGGTTTTTGTCTGTAACCGATCCTCATAAAGAGTAATATAGACTCGTATTCTTAAACATTTCTTTCCCTTCGCAGCGCCTGATACTGAACGAATATTGTGGGAATGAGTGTTATTTACAGATATTACATGGATTAGCACTCTCATGTCTCAAGCTAACGTAATTTTTCAGGTTATTTCGTCCATTAACAGCGCTCCGAAGGGAAAGAAATTTTTAAGGGGAATGACTTGCTTTTTTTCTCTCCTTTTCTATCTTTCTCTGGGTTGTATCCATTCGGCCCCATTCAGCCTACTGTTTTAAGACGTTTATCCCCATCCAGGTGTCAATTTTTTACTGGTGAACGGTAGCGAACCAGCATATTTTATAAATGTTTTTGACAGCAGGCTAAATTTGTAAATTTTTCGATATAAAAATGTCTCCGACGAAGCCGGATGTCTCCATAGAATGCTGGCTCGCTATCGTTCGCCAGGAAGAAATCGACACCTAGATGGGGATAAACGTCTTAAAATAGTCGGCTGAATGGGGCCGAATGGATACAAGCCAAAGAAAGAGAGAAAAGGAGAAAAATAAAAAAACCTAGATGAGGATAAACGTCTTAAAATAGTTGGCTGAATGAGGCCGAATGGATACAAGCCAGAGAAAGAGAGAAAAGGAGAAAAATAAAACAAAGCAGGTCACCCCCCTTAGGAAAACCATTTTATAAGTAACATCATTCGAGTACTCCGTCGTCTATCACAGTTTAGCTTAGGGATGTTTTTTTTTTTTTTTTTTTTATAATTACATGAATATCTTTTGCGTATATATATCACATCAATAAACTTACTTATAGATATTGTTTAGTATATTCATTTGTGCAGTTTCCTTGTTAAGGGAGATGGGTCGTTTTTCTGGTCACTCTTCTTCCTCATGTTCAGTCCCATTAGTTTTCAGATTTTATGACGTTCGGCCGTTTATATTAGTTTGGTGCTTTTATGACTTTTCGCCTCATTCCTTTGTCAATATTAAGACTTTTCCTGTCATTTAGGTGTCGATTTTTTCCTGGAGAATGATAGCGACCCTGTAATTTACGAGAAACCGGCCTTCGGCCGGGACATTTTTCTATCGAAAAATTTACAAATTTATCTTTAAGGAGGTTCTTGAGCTGTAGTGTTTTAAGCTTGATGAAGGTTTAGGGAGGAAACTAAACAAATTATGAAAATATACTTAATCTATATTTTTATTCCACAACACCAAACACCTCCAATGAAATTAATGAAAGCATATGTGTGATCCACCGGGATTCGAACCTGGGTTATCACACACACATTTTTAAACACTCTAACCATTACACCACCAGGCAAAAAAATCGACTATCTCTCCTTAAAGTGGGTGGAATAATAATAATCTAAAGTGTGTTTTATCCTAGCTGATGATACGGTACATTGTAATGGTACGGTACATTGTAATGGTACGGTACATTGTAATGGTACGGTACATTGTAATGGTACGGTACATTGTAATGGCCCCATATTGATTACTCCCCTATTATTAGTCTTTTTCCACCAACCAACTTCACATCTAAACTCAATTAATGAAATCAACAAATACATGTGGCACTCCAAGGACTCGAACCTAGGATACTCGCATCGAAATTCCGCGCACTTATTTGGTTTAGCTAAATGAGTTGCCAATTATTAATTAAAACTTTATATTAAGGGGAGATTTCCACTTGAGGGATTTTTTTCTTGACCCCTTTCTCCCTCACGATTAGCCCCATTGCTTTTGATATTTTAAGACGTTCGCCCCATTAGTTTGGCGATTTTAAGAACTTTCACCCCATTTCTGTTAATTTTAAGACTTTTCGTGCCATCTAGGTGTCGATTTTTTCCTGGCGAGCGACAGCGAGCCTGTAATTTAAGAGGAACCGGCCTTCGGCCGGGAAATTTTTCTACCGAAAAATTTACAAATATCTTGAAAGGGGCTCCAGGGGCTGTAATGTTAAGCTTGATGGAAGTCTAGCGAACTAACTAAAAACCTCCCCTTAACCCCTACAGTACCGGTGACGTCCTTTTCTTTATATTGTGGCAACTATTAGACGATTATATTCAGATTAGGAAGGACCTCTAGCAATAATAAAGCTTCACACTATTTCAACCAACCCTTTTAACCACCACATCATAGAAAACTGCATTTCACACAACCACTTACGCCAGCAACACAATCTACACTCATTGAGAGCTCTCTGGGAAAGCCCTGTCGTGGCCATGGCCTTCCTTAAGGACTCGGGGCTGTTTGGCCAGGCAGCTTAGGGAACAACAACTACCACAGATCCTTCTTAAGCTGCATTAATATCGTTTAAATATAGCTAGAATAAAAGATAACACGCGTCGCTGGTACTCAAAGGGTTAATTATCAAAACTTGACATTAATACAACACAGAGGCAGAGAAGAACTCTTATTTGTCTAGTAACCCCTTCAATACCGGTGTTGTCCTTTTAAGGGGAGATCTCCACTTGAGGGATTTTTTTCTTGACCCCTTTCTCCATCATGTTTAGCCCCATTGCTTGTGATATTATAAAACGTTTGCCCCATTAGTTTAGCGATTTTAAGAACTTTCACCCCATATTAAGACCTTTCGTGCAATTCAGGTGTCGATTTTATCCTGGCGAGCAATAGCGAGCCTGTAATTTAAGAGGAAGCGGCCTTCGGCCGGGACATTTTTCTACCAAAAAATGTACAAATTTATCTTGAAAGGGACTCAAGGGGGTGTAATTTTAAGCTTGATGGAGGTCTAGGGAACAAACTAAATACCTCCCCTTAACTCTACTCTGGGTACTATTAGACGATTTTATTCAGTTTAAAAAGTATCCCCAGCAATTATTGTCAGGTTCCGAACTATCTCACTTAACCATTGTTTTTACTGCCACAGATCCTTCTTAAACTGCACAAAATCGTCTCGATATAGCTAGAATAAACTGAGAAAAAAGTGCCCGGTACTGAAGGGGTTAAGTATCAAGAAATCAGTTGCAGAGTTTCGTTCTATAAGGAAGTTGGAGCAGTAGACAACTATATTTAGCAGAATTATCAGCTAAAATACGGTCATAATACAAACATGAATACATAATACTAAATTGATCATACTTTTTATCCATCAGAAACCTACATTATTATTGCATTTCTCTTTAACCTTAATATCGATGTTCAATGCTCCAACTTCCTTATAGAACGAAACTTGCATAGTGGTCAATTAAAGGGAGGTTTTTAGTTTGTTCCCTAGACCTCCATCAAGCTTAAAATTACAGCCGCTAGACCCCCTTTCAAGATAAATGTGTACATTTTTCGGTAGAAAAATGTCCCGGCCGAAGGCCGATTCCTCTTAAATTACAGGCTCGGTATCGCCCGCCAGGAAAACAATCGACACCTAAATAGCACGAAAGGTATTGAAATTGACAGAAATGGGGCGAAAGTTCTTAAAATCTCCAAACTAATGCGGCGAACGTCTTAAAATCTCAAAAGCAATGGGGCTAAACACGAAGGAAAAAGAGGTTTATAAAAAAAAAATGCCTCAAGTGGAAATCTGCCCTTAACCGCCATCTGAACTTAAACCGACTATAGCGTTGCGTGGTAATAACGGGTCTATCCGGGGTGTGCGGGAGTAACCTTGGGAGTAATATAGGGTTAAATGGAAGATGGCACTGTTAACCCCTTATTCCTTCATTCTGGCTACTGTTCTATCTCTATCTATCTATTGCCTGACGCTGTGATCCTCGAAGGGGTGGCCACGAACGAACCGCCCCCATGCACCTCTGTCCCCAGTCAGTCGACGCCCCTCCTCCCAACCAGCACCGCCTTCATCCATATACTTCCTCAATCCATCCTTCCACCTCTCCCTCTCTGTCCTTCCACCTCGCTCTCGTACACCTTCTTAGTCATTCTCTCACTTCCCATACGTTCCATATGGCCGAACCATCTTAAGGTGTTCCTTTTCACACTTTCCAGCACATCTACCTCCACACCACACTTCCTTCTTACTTCCTCATTCGCCTGTCTATCCCTCCATGTAACTCTGCACGCACTTCTCAAGTAACTCATTTCCACCCCTCTCACTCTTGATCTGAGTCTCTCAACCAACGTCCATGCTTCGCCTCCGTAAGTCAGTGTCGGGATTACCACACTGTCATGCAAGGACTTCTTCACTTCCATACTGACCACCCTATTTCTTGTTACTGCTTTCAGCGTTCCTACAACACTCTTCCCCTGTTGCACTCTCTCCCGCACTTCTTCATCCATAGTCCCATCTTTACTCAACACACTGACCAGATACTTAAATGAGCTGACAATCTCCATAGCCAGACCGTTCAACTTCACCTCACACTCTGTGGCTTCACCCCTTTCGAAGACCGGTCCTTGCTCTTCCTCGCATTTACCTTCAGATTCCGTTTTTCGCACGCTGTTCCAAACACATTTACCAGACCCTGCAACTCCCATTCATTATCGCTCATCAGAACTGTATCATCAGCAAACAGCAGTACAGGCAGCTACCACTCATTTCCCTCCCTTATCAGCGATACACCAACATCCACTGCTCTTCCTTGTATTTCTTTCATGACTCCATCCATATATACAGTAAACAACCACGGGGACATCACACACCCCTGTTTCAACCCAACATTCAGGTCAAAGAACTTGCTCTGCTCATTCTCCACACATACTGCTGCCTTTTCACCCTCATACATGCTCTTCACTGCTTTCAGCAACTTGCCATCTACTCTGTAGATTCTAAGTACTTTCCACATACCATCTCTATCCACTCTGTCATAGGACTTCTCCAAGTCCATAAAGGCAACATACACCTATTGTTGCATCTCCAGATATTTCTCCACAACACAATTCAGGGTAAAAATCTGATCTACCCATCCTCTTCCCTTCCTAAAACCTCCCTGCTCGTCACCTATCCATTTCTCCGTTCTCACTCTCTCAATCACTATCCTACTGTACACCTTCCCTACTACGCTTAGAAGACATATTCCTCGGTGGTTACCACACACTCCTCTTTCCCCTTTACCCTTATATAGGGGGACTATTATGCCTGTCTTCCAGTCATCAGGTGCACTCCCCTTCTCCCATGCTAGTTTGCACACTTTCCATACCCATTCGATCACTATCTCGCCACCATACCTCAGCATTTCCCCACACACTCCATCTGTTCCTGGTGCTTTCCCCAACTTCACTCTTTTCATGGCTTCCCACACTTCTGACCTTCTGATCCCCACCTCCCTCCCTTCTGGCTACTTTTAAACGATTGTATTCAGTGTATAAAGTGCCGTCAGAAATTAACAGACTTCGAACTATCTCACTTGACCCATTTTACTACCATAGATCCTTCTTAAACTGCAGAAAATCGTATAAATATAGCTTGCATAGTATTACAAAGATGTCGCCGTTACAAAAGGCGTTAAGGGGATACCACACGAGGGATATTATTGCCAGTTTTCGATATCAACGCATTACTGGCAACATTTCTGGGATCTTCAGTAATGGTATGGGGAATTAAACTGGAGAGACATGAGGTGAGGGGAGGTTTTTAGTTTGTTCCCTACACCTCCCATCAAGCTTAGAATGACACCCACTTGACCCTCTATCAAGATAAATGTATAAATTGTTTAGAAGAAAATTACCCGGTTCCTCGTAAAATACAGGGTCGCTATTGCTCGCCAGGAAAAAAATGGACACCTAAAGGGCACGAAAGGTCTTAAAATTGACATAAATGGGGCGAAAGTTCTTAAAATCGCCAAACTAATGGGACATTCGTCTTAGAATTTCAAAAACAATGGAGCTAAACATGAGGGAGAAAAGGGTCAAGAAAAAAAAATCAAGTGGAAATCTACCCTAATTAAGGGTATAGAACAATATTGTGGAGAGATGAGTTTAGGTGATGAACTACATTGGAGAGAGATGAGTTTAGGTGATGAACTATATTGGAGAGAGATGAGTTTAGGTGATGAACTACATTGGAAAGAGATGAGTTTAGGTGATGAACTATATTGGAGAGAGATGAGTTTAGGTGATAGAACAATATTGTGGAGAGATGAGTTTAGGTGATGAACTATATTGGAGAGATATGAGTTTAGGTGATGAACTATATTGGAAAGAGATGAGTTTAGGTGATGAACTATATTGGAGAGAGATGAGTTTAGGTGATAGAACAATATTGTGGAGAGATGAGTTTAGGTGATGAACTATATTGGAGAGATATGAGTTTAGGTGATGAACTATATTGGAGAGAGATGAGTTTAGGTGATGAACTATATTGAAGAAAGATGAGTTTAGGTGATGAACTACATTGGAGAGAGATGAGTTTAGGTGATGAACTATATTGGAGAGATATGAGTTTAGGTGATGAACTATATTGGAGAGAGATGAGTTTAGGTGATAGAACTATATTGGAGAGAGATGAGTTTAGGTGATAGAACAATATTGTGGAGAGATGAGTTTAGGTGATGAACTATATTGGAGAGAGATGAGTTTAGGTGATGAACTATATTGGAGAGAGATGAGTTTAGGTGATTAACTACATTGGAGAGAGATGAGTTTAGGTGATGAACTATATTGGAGAGATATGAGTTTAGGTGATGAACTATATTGGAGAGAGATGAGTTTAGGTGATAGAACTATATTGGAGAGAGATGAGTTTAGGTGATAGAACAATATTGTGGAGAGATGAGTTTAGGTGATGAACTATATTGGAGAGATATGAGTTTAGGTGATGAACTATATTGGAGAGAGATGAGTTTAGGTGATGAACTACATTGGAGAGAGATGAGTTTAGGTGATAGAACTATATTGGAGAGAGATGAGTTTAGGTGATGAACTATATTGGAGAGAGATGAGTTTAGGTATGGCTTCCTTAAGGGTCGCTCTACTGGTGATCTTCTTTCATATCTTACTAACTCTTGGTCATCCTCCTTTCGGGACTTTGGTGAGACTTTTTCTATTGCACTAGACATATCGAAAGCCTTCGATAGAGTCTGGCATAAATCTTTAATTTCTAAACTACCCTCCTTCGGTTTCTATCCCTCCATCTGTGCCTTTGTCTCTAATTTCCTTTCCGGCCGTTCCATAGCTGCGGTTGTGGACGGCCATTGTTCACTTCCTCACCCTATAAACTCCGGTGTTCCTCAGGGCTCTGTCCTATCTCCTATTCTCTTTCTAATTTTTATAAATGATCTCCTTAACTGTACCTTAATTCCCATCCATTCATACGCAGACGACTCAACCTTACACTACTCCATTAGTTTTTCAGAACGCCCCAGCCAGCAATCCCTCAACGACAAACGTAATGAAGCCATAGAACTCTTAAATTCTGATCTAAATACTATTTCCAATTGGGGCAGAGAAAACCTTGTTAACTTTAATGCTTCCAAAACCCAATTTCTCCATCTATCTACCCGTCAGGATCTCCCAGCGGACTATCCCTTATTCTTCAACAATACAAAAATCAACCCTTCATCTTCTCTCAATATTCTTGGTGTCTCTTTTTCTTCTGCTCTCATTTGGAAGGACCATATTACCAGTCTTGCTAAGGCAGCCTCCCAGAAGCTGGGTGTGCTCAACCGCCTTAGGGGGTTCTTTTCCCCTGCACAGCTTCTTGCTCTGTACAGGGGCATAGTGCGCCCTTGTATTGAGTATTGTTCACATGTGTGGGGAGGTTCCTCTCACACCGCTCTCCTAGACAAAGTTGAAAGGAAGGCCTTTCGTATCATTAACTCCCGTCCACTCACCAACTCTCTGCAATCTCTCTCTCTCCGCCGCAATGTTGCATCTCTCTCGCTATTCTATCGCTACTATAATAATCAGTGTTCCTCAGAGCTATCCCAGTGCATACCACCTCCTTTATGTAAGGCACGTGGTACCCGTCTTGCAACTCAATCCCACCCCTACTCTGTGCAACTCTCCAACCCAAGAGTGAAACGTTACTCTCAAACTTTCTTCTACTCAACATCTGAGCTCTGGAACTCTCTCCCAGAATCAGTCTTTCCCTCTTCCTATGACTTAAATTGCTTCAAACTCCGTGTGTCCAGGCATTTTGGCTCGAACGTCCCTTGATTTTGGCCCTGTCACTCTTTCAACTATGGGGGAGGCACTCACTATAGGCAGTTATGCCTTTTGCCTCCCTCAATCACATAGAAAAAAAAAAAAAAAAAAAATGATGAACTATATTGGAGAGAGATGAGTTTAGGTGATAGAACAATATTGTGGAGAGATGAGTTTAGGTGATGAACTATATTGGAGAGAAATGAGTTTAGGTGATGAACTATATTGGAGAGATATTAGTTTAGGTGATAGAACTATATTGGAGAAATATTAGTTTAGGTGATAGAACTGTATTGGAGAGAGATGAGTTTAGGTGATGATCTATATTGGAGAGATATGAGTTTAGGTGATAGAACTATATTGGAGAGAGATGAGTTTAGGTGATGAACTACATTGGAGAGAGATGAGTTTAGGTGATAGAACTATATTGGAGAGAGATGAGTTTAGGTGATGAACTATATTGGAGAGAGATGAGTTTAGGTGATAGAACTATATTGGAGAGAGATGAGATTAGGTGATGAACTATATTGGAGAGAGATGAGTTTAGGTGATGGGACTATATTGGAGAGATATGAGTTTAGGTGATGAACTACATTGGAGAGAGATGAGTTTAGGTGATGAACTATATTGGAGAGAGATGAGTTTAGGTGATAGAACTATATTGGAGAGAGATGAGTTTAGGTGATATAACAATATTGTGGAGAGATGAGTTTAGGTGATGAACTATATTGGAGAGAGATGAGTTTAGGTGATGAACTATATTGGAGAGAGATGAGTTTAGGTGATGAACTATATTGGAGAGAGATGAGTTTAGGTGATAAAACTATATTGGAGAGAGATGAGTTTAGGTGATGAACTATATTGGAGAGAGATGAGTTTAGGTGATAGAACTATATTGGAGAGAGATGAGATTAGGTGATGAACTATATTGGAGAGAGATGAGTTTAGGTGATGGGACTATATTGGAGAGATATGAGTTTAGGTGATGAACTATATTGGAGAGATATTAGTTTAGGTGATAGAACTATATTGGAGAAATATTAGTTTAGGTGATAGAACTATATTGGAGAGAGATGAGTTTAGGTGATGAACTATATTGGAGAGATATGAGTTTAGGTGATAAAACTATATTGGAGAGAGATGAGTTTAGGTGATAAACTACATTGGAGAGAGAGATGAGTTTAGGTGATAGAACTATATTGGAGAGAGATGAGTTTAGGTGATAAATTATATTGGAGAGAGATGAGTTTAGGTGATAGAACTATATTGGAGAGAGATGAGATTAGGTGATAACTATATTGGAGAGAGATGAGTTTAGGTGATAGAACTATATTGGAGAGATATGAGTTTAGGTGATAGATCTATATTGGAGAGAGATGAGTTTAGGTGATAGAACTATATTGGAGAGAGATGAGATTAGGTGATAACTATATTGGAGAGAGATGAGTTTAGGTGATAGAACTATATTGGAGAGATATGAGTTTAGGTGATAGATCTATATTGGAGAGATATTAGTTTAGGTGATGAACTATATTGGAGAGAGATGAGTTTAGGTGATAGAACTACTGTATATTGGAGAGAGATGAGTTTAGGTGATAGAACTATATTGGAGAGATATGAGTTTAGGTGATGAACTATATTGGAGAGAGATGAGTTTAGGTGATAGAACTATATTGGAGAGAGATGAGTTTAGGTGATAGAACAATATTGTGGAGAGATGAGTTTAGGTGATGAACTATATTGGAGAGATATGAGTTTAGGTGATGAACTATATTGGAGAGATGAGTTTAGGTGATGAACTACATTGGAGAGAGATGAGTTTAGGTGATAGAACTATATTGGAGAGAGATGAGTTTAGGTGATGAACTATATTGGAGAGAGATGAGTTTAGGTATGGCTTCCTTAAGGGTCGCTCTACTGGTGATCTTCTTTCATATCTTACTAACTCTTGGTCATCCTCCTTTCGGGACTTCGGTGAGACTTTTTCTATTGCACTAGACATATCGAAAGCCTTCGATAGAGTCTGGCATAAATCTTTAATTTCTAAACTACCCTCCTTCGGTTTCTATCCCTCCATCTGTGCCTTTGTCTCTAATTTCCTTTCCAGCCGTTCCATAGCTGCGGTTGTGGACGGCCATTGTTCACTTCCTCACCCTATAAACTCCGGTGTTCCTCAGGGCTCTGTCCTATCTCCTATTCTCTTTCTAATTTTTATAAATGATCTCCTTAACTGTACCTTAATTCCCATCCATTCATACGCAGACGACTCAACCTTACACTACTCCATTAGTTTTTCAGAACGCCCCAGCCAGCAATCCCTCAACGACAAACGTAATGAAGCCATAGAACTCTTAAATTCTGATCTAAATACTATTTCCAATTGGGGCAGAGAAAACCTTGTTAACTTTAATGCTTCCAAAACCCAATTTCTCCATCTATCTACCCGTCAGGATCTCCCAGCGGACTATCCCTTATTCTTCAACAATACAAAAATCAACCCTTCATCTTCTCTCAATATTCTTGGTGTCTCTTTTTCTTCTGCTCTCATTTGGAAGGACCATATTACCAGTCTTGCTAAGGCAGCCTCCCAGAAGCTGGGTGTGCTCAACCGCCTTAGGGGGTTCTTTTCCCCTGCACAGCTTCTTCCTCTGTACAGGGGCATAGTGCGCCCTTGTATTGAGTATTGTTCACATGTGTGGGGAGGTTCCTCTCACACCGCTCTCCTAGACAAAGTTGAAAGGAAGGCCTTTCGTATCATTAACTCCCGTCCACTCACCAACTCTCTGCAATCTCTCTCTCTCCGCCGCAATGTTGCATCTCTCTCGCTATTCTATCGCTACTATAATAATCAGTGTTCCTCAGAGCTATCCCAGTGCATACCACCTCCTTTACGTAAGGCACGTGGTAACCGTCTTGCAACTCAATCCCACCCCTACTCTGTGCAACTCTCCAATCCAAGAGTGAAACGTTACTCTCAAACTTTCTTCTACTCAACATCTGAGCTCTGGAACTCTCTCCCAGAATCAGTCTTTCCCTCTTCCTATGACTTAAATTGCTTCAAACTCCGTGTGTCCAGGCATTTTGGCTCGAACGTCCCTTGATTTTGGCCCTGTCACTCTTTCAACTATGGGGGAGGCACTCACTATAGGCAGTTATGCCTTTTGCCTCCCTCAATCACATAGAAAAAAAAAAAAAAAAAAAAGTGATGAACTATATTGGAGAGAGATGAGTTTAGGTGATAGAACAATATTGTGGAGAGATGAGTTTAGGTGATGAACTATATTGGAGAGAAATGAGTTTAGGTGATGAACTATATTGGAGAGATATTAGTTTAGGTGATAGAACTATATTGGAGAAATATTAGTTTAGGTGATAGAACTATATTGGAGAGAGATGAGTTTAGGTGATGAACTATATTGGAGAGATATGAGTTTAGGTGATAGAACTATATTGGAGAGAGATGAGTTTAGGTGATGAACTACATTGGAGAGAGATGAGTTTAGGTGATAGAACTATATTGGAGAGAGATGAGTTTAGGTGATGAACTATATTGGAGAGAGATGAGTTTAGGTGATAGAACTATATTGGAGAGAGATGAGATTAGGTGATGAACTATATTGGAGAGAGATGAGTTTAGGTGATGGGACTATATTGGAGAGATATGAGTTTAGGTGATGAACTACATTGGAGAGAGATGAGTTTAGGTGATGAACTATATTGGAGAGAGATGAGTTTAGGTGATAGAACTATATTGGAGAGAGATGAGTTTAGGTGATATAACAATATTGTGGAGAGATGAGTTTAGGTGATGAACTATATTGGAGAGAGATGAGTTTAGGTGATGAACTATATTGGAGAGAGATGAGTTTAGGTGATAGAACTATATTGGAGAGAGATGAGTTTAGGTGATGAACTATATTGGAGAGAGATGAGTTTAGGTGATAGAACTATATTGGAGAGAGATGAGATTAGGTGATGAACTATATTGGAGAGAGATGAGTTTAGGTGATGGGACTATATTGGAGAGATATGAGTTTAGGTGATGAACTATATTGGAGAGATATTAGTTTAGGTGATAGAACTATATTGGAGAAATATTAGTTTAGGTGATAGAACTATATTGGAGAGAGATGAGTTTAGGTGATGAACTATATTGGAGAGATATGAGTTTAGGTGATAAAACTATATTGGAGAGAGATGAGTTTAGGTGATGAACTACATTGGAGAGAGAGATGAGTTTAGGTGATAGAACTATATTGGAGAGAGATGAGTTTAGGTGATAAACTATATTGGAGAGAGATGAGTTTAGGTGATAGAACTATATTGGAGAGAGATGAGATTAGGTGATAACTATATTGGAGAGAGATGAGTTTAGGTGATAGAACTATATTGGAGAGATATGAGTTTAGGTGATAGATCTATATTGGAGAGAGATGAGTTTAGGTGATAGAACTATATTGGAGAGAGATGAGATTAGGTGATAACTATATTGGAGAGAGATGAGTTTAGGTGATAGAACTATATTGGAGAGATATGAGTTTAGGTGATAGATCTATATTGGAGAGATATTAGTTTAGGTGATGAACTATATTGGAGAGAGATGAGTTTAGGTGATAGAACTATATTGGAGAGAGATGAGTTTAGGTGATAGAACTATATTGGAGAGATATGAGTTTAGGCGATGAACTATATTGGAGAGAGATGAGTTTAGGTGATAGAACTATATTGGAGAGAGATGAGTTTAGGTGATGAACTATATTGGAGAGAGATGAGTTTAGGTGATGAACTACATTGGAGAGAGATGAGTTTAGGTGATAGAACTATATTGGAGAGAGATGAGTTTAGGTGATGAACTATATTGGAGAGAGATGAGTTTAGGTGATGAACTATATTGGAGAGAGATGAGTTTAGGTGATAGAACAATATTGTGGAGAGATGAGTTTAGGTGATGAACTATATTGGAGAGAAATGAGTTTAGGTGATGAACTATATTGGAGAGATATTAGTTTAGGTGATAGAACTATATTGGATAAATATTAGTTTAGGTGATAGAACTATATTGGAGAGAGATGAGTTTAGGTGATGAACTATATTGGAGAGCTATGAGTTTAGGTGATAGAACTATATTGGAGAGAGATGAGTTTAGGTGATGAACTACATTGGAGAGAGATGAGTTTAGGTGATAGAACTATATTGGAGAGAGATGAGTTTAGGTGATGAACTATATTGGAGAGAGATGAGTTTAGGTGATAGAACTATATTGGAGAGAGATGAGATTAGGTGATGAACTATATTGGAGAGAGATGAGTTTAGGTGATGGGACTATATTGGAGAGATATGAGTTTAGGTGATGAACTACATTGGAGAGAGATGAGTTTAGGTGATGAACTATATTGGAGAGAGATGAGTTTAGGTGATAGAACTATATTGGAGAGAGATGAGTTTAGGTGATAGAACAATATTGTGGAGAGATGAGTTTAGGTGATGAACTATATTGGAGAGAGATGAGTTTAGGTGATGAACTATATTGGAGAGAGATGAGTTTAGGTGATAGAACTATATTGGAGAGAGATGAGTTTAGGTGATGAACTATATTGGAGAGAGATGAGTTTAGGTGATAGAACTATATTGGAGAGAGATGAGATTAGGTGATGAACTATATTGGAGAGAGATGAGTTTAGGTGATGGGACTATATTGGAGAGATATGAGTTTAGGTGATGAACTATATTGGAGAGATATTAGTTTAGGTGATAGAACTATATTGGAGAAATATTAGTTTAGGTGATAGAACTATATTGGAGAGAGATGAGTTTAGGTGATGAACTATATTGGAGAGATATGAGTTTAGGTGATAAAACTATATTGGAGAGAGATGAGTTTAGGTGATGAACTACATTGGAGAGAGAGATGAGTTTAGGTGATAGAACTATATTGGAGAGATATGAGTTTAGGTGATGAACTATATTGGAGAGAGATGAGTTTAGGTGATAGAACTATATTGGAGAGAGATTAG
>JBAKBP010038273.1:0-16349 GCA_037953745.1 Lithodes maja
ATACCGGGGCATGGGTATCAGGGGGGGAGAGAGAGAGAGAGAGAGTGAGTGTGTGTGTAAGAGACGTGTGAGCTGGGTGATTATACCGGGGCATGGGTATCAGGGGGGGAGAGAGAGAGAGAGAGAGAGTGAGTGTGTGTGTAAGAGACGTGTGAGCTGGGTGATTATACCGGGGCATGGGTATCAGGGGGGAGAGAGAGAGAGAGAGAGAGTGAGTGTGTGTGTAAGAGACGTGTGAGCTGGGTGATTATACCGGGGCATGGGTATCAGGGGGGGAGAGAGAGAGAGAGAGAGTGAGTGTGTGTGTAAGAGACGTGTGAGCTGGGTGATTATACCGGGGCATGGGTATCAGGGGGGGAGAGAGAGAGAGAGAGAGTGAGTGTGTGTGTAAGAGACGTGTGAGCTGGGTGATTATACCGGGGCATGGGTATCAGGGGGGGAGAGAGAGAGAGAGAGAGTGAGTGTGTGTGTAAGAGACGTGTGAGCTGGGTGATTATACCGGGGCATGGGTATCAGGGGGGGAGAGAGAGAGAGAGAGAGTGAGTGTGTGTGTAAGAGACGTGTGAGCTGGGTGATTATACCGGGGCATGGGTATCAGGGGGGGAGAGAGAGAGAGAGAGAGTGAGTGTGTGTGTAAGAGACGTGTGAGCTGGGTGATTATACCGGGGCATGGGTATCAGGGGGGAGAGAGAGAGAGAGAGAGAGTGAGTGTGTGTGTAAGAGACGTGTGAGCTGGGTGATTATACCGGGGCATGGGTATCAGGGGGGGAGAGAGAGAGAGAGAGAGTGAGTGTGTGTGTAAGAGACGTGTGAGCTGGGTGATTATACCGGGGCATGGGTATCAGGGGGGGAGAGAGAGAGAGAGAGAGTGAGTGTGTGTGTAAGAGACGTGTGAGCTGGGTGATTATACCGGGGCATGGGTATCAGGGGGGGAGAGAGAGAGAGAGAGAGTGAGTGTGTGTGTAAGAGACGTGTGAGCTGGGTGATTATACCGGGGCATGGGTATCAGGGGGGAGAGAGAGAGAGAGAGAGTGAGTGTGTGTGTAAGAGACGTGTGAGCTGGGTGATTATACCGGGGCATGGGTATCAGGGGGGGAGAGAGAGAGAGAGAGAGTGAGTGAGTGTGTAAGAGAGAGACGTGTGAGCTGGGTGATTATACCGGGGCATGGGTATCAGGGGGGGAGAGAGAGAGAGAGAGAGTGAGTGTGTGTGTAAGAGAGAGAGAGGGAGAGAGAGAGAAAGAGTGTGTAAGAGAGAGAGAGAGAGAGTAATCAAGAATGCAGAAGGTAACCCCATCGTACCCCACTCACCTTAAGGGGGATGACCTGCATTTGTCTCTCCTGTTCTCTCTTTCTCTGGCTTGTATCCATTCGGCCCCATTCAGCCTACTGTTTTAAGACGTTTATCCCCATCCAGGTGTAATTTTTTTACTGGTGAGCGGTAGCGAGCCAGCATATTTGTTAAATGTTTTTGACAGCAGGCTAAATTTTTACATTTTTCGATAGAAAAATTTCTCCGGCGAAGCCGGACTTCTTCATATAATACTGGCTCGCTATCGCTCGCCAGGAAGAAATCAATGCCTACAGTAGATGGGGATAACCGTCTTAAAATAGTTGGTTGAATGGGGACGAATGGATACAAGTCAGAGAAAGAGAGAAAAGGAGAGAAATAAAAAAAAACAGGTCACCCCCGTTAACAAACCATCACAGTGAAGGTCATGGCCGGCAGCAGCGCTGAAGGCCATAGTCACCCCCAGCCCTCGTACCCCGAAACGACTCTTCGTCACCGGTTTTGTTTTATCTTTCTCTCCTGTTCTGTCTTTCCCTGGCTTGTATCCATTCGGCCCCATTCATCCAACTGTTTTAAGACGTTTATCCCCATCCAGGTGTCGATATCTTCCTGGTGAGCGATAGGGAGCCAGCATTGTATGGAGAAATCCGGCTTCGCCGGAGAAATTTTTCTATCGAAAAATTTACAAATTTAGCTTGCTGTCAAAACAAAAATATATACAGTATATGCTGGCTCGCTACCGCTCGCCAGGAAAATATTGACACCTGGATGGGGGTAAACGTCTTAAAACAGTAGGCTGAATGGGGCCGAATGGATACAAGCCAAAGAGAGGGGGAGAGAAAGAGAAACAAAAAGCGAGGTGGGCTCCCTTAATCCCCTGGACAAATATTTCTTCCCCTCTAATTTCGCACATTTTAACTGCACTTCAAACACACAATAATTGTGTGTACGGGTATAAGTGCTATAGTCTATTCGCTGTAAGTAGGCGAGAAATCATGACTTCTATAATTTGTAACTCAAAAAAAGGGCTTGAGCAAATTGGCTGTAAATTTCCACATCTATTCCTCGACTGACTCTTCCCAAATGGTAGAAATATTAGCTCGATTACTCTTGTCGATTTTTAGTTCCAGAGGTTAAAGGTCATGATTTTTCGTCTACTTACAGCGAATAGACTATAGTATGAGGACTGTACAGTATACCTAGAGGGCTACTTTGCTACACCCAGATACAATACAGTCCAGGTATATTGAGGGGGAATGCTGTTTTTTTCTGGCCCCCTTCTCCCTCATGTTTAGCTCCATTCGTGGTGGGATTATAAGATGTTTGCCCCATTTATTTTGGCAATTTCAAAATGTTTCTCCCCATTATCTGCCAATATTAAGATCTTTCATGCAATTTAGGTGTCGATTTCCTATCAGGCGAGCGACAGCGAGCCTGTAATCTAAGAGGAACCGGCCTTCTGCCGGGACATTTTGCTATCGAAAAATGTACAATTTTATCTCTTAGGGTGTTTGTTTTTTTAGGCTCGATGGAGGTCTAGGGAGGAAACCAAAACATAAAAACAAAAGATAAATAAAAAAAATAAAATACAAATTATAATATATTAAAAATAAAAGCAAATATACGTCCATCTCCCCTTAAGCCGGCGAGATAATGGCTTGTCCCCATCTAAATTATTCAGCTATTACAACGTTTATATAGACAAATATGTTGACAATTACGAAAATAAGGCATGGATATGATACGGAGAAATAGTAGTTTCTTCTATTATATATGCTCAGGCCCAATCCCCATTGTTGCTAGTTTTATTTTTATTTTCTATTTCATTTTATTTGATTATTTTTGTTTTCCTTTTTTCTTGGGGGTGGCCCACTCAAGACAGAGCAAGAACAGGGAAAACACAAAAACAACATAAAACAACAAACCAACACACATAAAAACACAAATTCACACACATCTAGGTCACCCAGGAGAAGACCCAGAGACCAGGGTCACCAAGGTCGCTCCAGCACTCCCCCGACCACCCGGAGAGGAATAAGCTGCTAAGGGAGTCAAATTTACGCCAAGTTAGAACAAATCTCGAGTATAGTTCCTAGACAACTTTGAATATATGGAAGAATTTATAACACTTATACTCAGGAAGGTGGTTTTCTAGATTACTAGATTACATAATTTATATTCATTATATCGAAATTTCGGAATTAAAAAATTAAAAGATTCATTGAAAGGCCTACAAAAGAAAAGTTTTGCTCCTTTTATAGAAAATATTCTAAACAATAAACATAATTTCACAAATAAATTTAAGAATATAGTCTTTGCTTTTATGGGATATATTAGAGCGAATTCTAAGAAATCCAAAGATAACCGTATTAAAGATAAAGTCATGTCCACTTTAAATTATTCCTCTAAAATTTTAGACAAAATTAATGTTAACAGTCTTATTAATTCAAAGAAAGTTAAGTCCATGTTACCAGATGGTTGTAAAGATTTCAAACCATTAATAGTGTATTCATATGAACGACCTGTTGGGTCTATTATTTGTAATTATAATAAAGTTTTAGGAAATCTTTCAGATAATGATATTTTCAATAATAATAAATGCGTGTGTGAAAGAGTCATGGATATGCCAGCTAGCAAACGTGATGCACTAGCAAAGTTCATTTATAGTCCGATATGTCACATATTAACAGGTGATGTAGAACTAGTTAAACATTTTGCAAACGACAAATTAGCGGAGCTATGTCGTAAAGGGTTTAAATTTAGGATAGGGAGTAATAAAGTAACATGGGACATAATTTTAAAAGATATTGTTTTTTCAGTCAATAAATTAAAAGATAAATTGTTAAAAATTGCGTGCTGCGATGAGAGAGAACTAGAAGCATGGTCTAAATTATTAATTAAGTTAATTAGAAATAAAATTTTCTCGCTTAAAAATGAATTTAATCTTTCAGATTTTATAGACTATAATTATAATAAGCTTAAAGCTGATTTAATAAATTTACATAAACATTTTGTAATCACTACAGTAGATAAAGCCAGC
Organism: Lithodes maja; assembly: GCA_037953745.1. NCBI lineage: Eukaryota > Metazoa > Arthropoda > Malacostraca > Decapoda > Lithodidae > Lithodes > Lithodes maja. Next base: position 4,331 of record JBAKBP010038273.1, read on the forward strand.
AATAATTATAGCTTCACATGTAAGAAATTTTATCTTGAAAACATGAAAAAAGAATTAGGTATTAAGGGTAACATATTACGTAAAAATATTTGCGGTAATTCTGTTTATGAAATTCAAAATAATCTGAATATTGATAACTTAATCGATGAACATACCAAGAAAAATATAACATTTGATATTAAACTTTCTGATAAGAACAAGTGCATTGCAAAATTATACATGTTACCTAAATTTCATAAAAGACCTTATAAATATCGCTTTATTGCCGGAGCAAAATTTGCTACCACTAAAACTCTATCAGAACAAGTCGTAAATTGCTTAAAATACATTAAAAGTACTCATAAAAGATATTGTAATACCATCATGAGAAGAACTGGCATTAACTATTATTGGAGTGTTGACAATTCGTTAGAAGTTATAGATAAAATAAATACCATGCCGAAAGTTACCTCGGTACATAGCTTCGACTTTTCAACTTTGTATACCAATTTGCCTTTAGATTTAGTATATTCAGAGCTTTGCTTTATTATAGATTTGCACTTTGACAGGTTCGTTGGGAATGGTAATTATTTCATAAATGTTTATACATATTTTAATAATGCATCACTTAGCTCTACTCCCACTAGTTCTGTATATTTTGATAGAACTAAACTTAAAGATGCCCTTAAATTCCTCCTTTTCAATACTTATGTTAGATTCGGCCCGTACATTTTCAAACAAATATTAGGAATTCCTATGGGTGGAAATGCTAGCCCTTTAATTGCAGACTTATTCTTGCTTGCTTTAGAATTTAAATATATAAAAGACTTAGTTGACAGTAGCAAGAAAAATAAAATCCCAGAAAAATTAGCACTTGCTAAACTGTTAAGTAATAATAGTAGATATATTGATGATATTCTTGTTTGCAATTTGTTAAATTTTAATCAAGTTGCTAAACTTATTTACCCTAATTCTATTCCCCTCACACAATGTAACGTAAATTATAAAGTTGAAAATTTTCTTGATATAAATATAGAGATTGTTAATGAACAGTGCATACTTAAAGTATATCACAAAGTTGATGATTTTAATTTTAACGTAATAAACTTTCCTTTCCCTAGTAGTAATATCGATAGTAAAACTTATAATTGTTTTTATTCCCAATTAATAAGATTTTGTAAAATCTGCACTAAAGTAGATGACTTTTGGGCTAGAGCTAGGTTACTCTACAGACTCTTAGTGGACAGAGGTTTTGAGGCAAGTAAATTGTTCCATAAATTTAATCTTTTTAGGGTCAATTATTGTGACTGTATTCTAAAATTTGACATCAATAATTTTAATCAAGCCTTTTTAACTTGAAGTTTCTTGTATAACCTCTGCTTACTTTTTGTCTGTATTTATTGTTTTTTGTCTGTATTTATTGTTTATCTTTTTCTTTTTCTTTTTCTATTATTAATATTAATATTGATGATTTTTTAAATTTATTGTTCTTGTTAAAAGAGTACTCTTTGTTTAAATCTGTTGTTACTTCATATTTTGCAATTATTTGTCTTTATATTATATGTATTCATTGTCGATAGTATCAATTGCTTACTTTTGCGATTTCCTTAGTTTATTTGTGCTATAAATGTAGGTTATTTGTAGGGTAGTTATTGATAGGGGTCACTTGAGGCATGCTATGCTTACAGGTACCTACCCGATAGCACTATCGTTAGTGAGTGCTGTACAGTATTTTATATATTATTTTGTAATAGTATAGATATCTTATCAATATTTGTATTTTGTACTATTGTTAATGTCTTGTCATGTTGCAAATTTGATTTTAAATAATATTTTGACATTTAACATTTAGTTTCTTTATTCATGCAGAGTTTAGTCAAATTTGCCAGAACGTCCCGGACTACCCAAACTTGACTACTTCCTTTAACGTGACGATAGTGCGTTGTTATATGTGCGATTAGTTTGCTTGGGAAACAGATTAACTTGCTCATGTAGTAATGTACACCCTATGTGGTGGATTGTGTTCTTTTATTTAATAATTTTCATTTTAGTAAGCGTTGTTTCCACATAGCGATTTTGATAATTTAATTTGACTTTATATTGTCCTTGTCCCAATTTTGGTTTGTTTAGTTTGCAAGTTTTACATTTTAATTAATATAACACAAGTTAGACGAAACCATTTCATAGCAGAATATGAGCCATTTTTTCAGTCAAGTATATTCGGACTTGTTCCTACAAAGCATATTCGGGTGTTCCATATATTGGATTTTTAGTTTTACCCTAATTGGTCCGAGGGAGGGGGACATTTTGGATCTCCCCTGTTTTCTCCATTATTTTGGAAATTTTAAGATGTATCACCCGATTAGTTTGGCGATTATAAGACGTTTCACTCCATTCTGGTATCGATTTTTTTCTGGGCAAGCGATAGCGAACCTGTAATTTTGACGAAATTGGCCTTCGGCCAGGACATATACAGTATATACAAATATACAAATTTAGCTTGAAATGGATATAGGTGAGCATATTTTTAGTTATTATATAGGGGTTCAAGCCTATGGCGGGGAACCGCTGTTGAAAGCGTTCGGATTATTATATATATTTTATTTATTTGTATTTTTATTAGTCCTGCACACTGGTTTTTACACAATAACTCCGGAACTGCATGTCGGATCGCGACCAAATTTTGACAAATGGTGTGGTTTTATATTGGGCAACTTTTGATATACTAACACTCCAAAATGGCAGCCAGACACGCCCTTTTCCTTGACTGTCCTCAGGTGTTTTTTATATCTTGTGACTAATACTATGCCGTAATAGTGTTGATTATAATGTACAGTCATGAGCATACATAAGGTTACATCAGTTCAAATCTTTGAAATTTTAAAGACAATTTCTGAAGCATCTGGGCTATTATAAAAAAATAAAAATTATTGGCTATTTGGCGTTAGATACTAAAGCCTCTGTCACACTCAGGACTTTGTCAACACGTCCTTGCGCCGTCCTTGGCTGATATTACGGAATTCTGGGTCAGGACCAAATGTGGGGAACCTGGCTAAAGATAATCATCTAATGGTAACCAGAATAAGATGAAAAATACGACATCGAGCTGAAGGAGTTGCAGAACTTCACACGACTTTGCGATACCCAAGGCCATATTAAAGTCTGGAAGGGTTGGGATGCTAGTGTGACAGCCCTCTATTCATATGGATGGTTTGGGCTTGACTGTACACTCAATGACGTAAGTTGGGGCTTAAGTTTTCGAAGCTATCCCGAATTCAATCAAATGTTTTCATTAATTTACTTATCTTATATTTACATTATAGAGGTTCATTTTGCAGGGGTTAATATTGGGCTTGGATTTATGTCGTTGATTGTATACACTAAGACATAAGTTGTGGTCATAAATTTTAGAAGCTATCCCGAATAGAATAGAATCTTCCTGTTATTTTGTTTATACCCAGTATAAGCATTTCGTGGATTCATTTGAAGAGTTTGAGGACTCAGAAAGGGCCATGATTTATATCTTGGAGTGTACTATCGGCGGCAAAAGTCCTATCACCTCCCCTGCCAAACAATTCTAATTCCTTCTCTCCCCCATCACCCTCCGCCTTCACAACCACACACCTCATAGTTTGCCATCTGGGGGTTAGAATATGCACGTTTTGTACTGTGCACTTTAGATTTTCGAGTCTATGTATATCGCAAGTTACGGTGAGGCAGGAGAGGAGACACGACTTTTGCCGCCGACTGTACTTTACACCTTTCACCAGATTTCACACAACTTATAACCAAAGTTTTTGGCGAGCTATTGATTTCAACTGTACTGTACAATAAAATGCAAGGGACTGGAGTTCTCGAAAAGGGGCTTGAGTCATGACGTTATTCTTGACTTACAGTGTGCTGACTTAATAATACAGAAGGGTTGAGAGCCTCTGAAGTCCTATTTTAACGAACTAACTAATCTGACCCTATTTTTTTATATCTCCAACTGCTAACATGAACCCACGAAATGCATTCCTGTGGTATAGCTGGTAGCACGAGCGGCTCACAACTGAGAAAACCTGTGTTCGATCGGGGGTAGGTGGAGATGTTTGGGCAGTCTCTTCATACCTGCTGCATCTGTTCACCCAGTACTAAATAGGAACCTGTACTTAGCGGGCACATTTTTTTTTCCATGTGAGTGAGGAATACAAAAGGCAGAACTGCCTGTAGTGAGTGCCTCCCCCAGAGTTGAAAGAGTGACAGGGCCAAAATCAAGGGACGTTCGAGCCAAAATGCCTGGACACACGGATGTTGAAGCAATTTAAGTCATATGAAGAAGGAAAGACTTATTCTGGGAGAGAGTTCCAGAGCTCAGCTGTTGAATAGAAGAAAGACTGAGAATAACGTTTCATTCTTGGGTTGGAGAGTTGCACAGAGTAGGGGTGGGATTGTGTTGCAAGACGGGTACTACGTGCTCTACGAAGAAGGGGGGTATACACTGAGAGAGCTCTGAGGAACACTGATTATTTTAATAGCGGTAGAATAGTGAGAGAGTTGCAACATTACAGCGAAGAGAGATTGCAGAGAAATGGTGATTGAATGTGAGTTAATGATGTGGAAAGCTTTCTTTTGCACTTTATCTAGTAGTGCTGTGTGAGAGGATCCTCCCCACAGATGTGAACAATACTCAATACATGGACGCACTGTGCCCCTGTACAAACCAAAAGCTGTGCAGGGGTAAAGAACCCCTTGAGGCGGTTAAGCACACCCAGCTTCTGGGAGGCTGCCTTAGCAAGACTGGTAATATGGTCCTTCCAAGAGAGAGCAGAAGAAAAAGAGACACAGAGAATACTGAGAGAGGGTGAAGGATTGATTTTTGTATTGTTGAAGTTTAAGGGATAGTCCTCTGGGAGTTCACGACAGGTAGATAGATGGAGAAATTGGGTTTTGGAAGCATTAAAGTCAACAAGATTTTCTCTGCCCCAATTGGAGATACTAGTTAGATCAGAAGATAAGTGTTGTATAGCTTCATTAATTGAGTTTTGGAGTTCCTGCTGTGTATATTGTTGAGGAAGTCCAGTTGAATAGTGTATTGTAGAGTCGTCAGCATGAGTGAATGGGGCTGTAGTTGAGAAGGTCGTTAATGAATAAAAGGAAGATAATTGGAGGTAGGACAGAACCCTGAGGAACACCGGAGTTGATAGTTTGAGGGAGTGAACAGTGGCTGTCCACAACCGCAGCTATGGAACGGCCGGAAAGGAAATTAGAGACAAAGGCACACATGGAGGGATAGAATCCGTAGGAGGGTAGTTTGGAAATGAAGGATTTGTGCCAGACTCTATCGAAGGCTTTTGATATGTCTAGTGCAACAGAAAAAGTATCACCGAAGTCCCGGATGGAGGATGACCAAGATTTAGTAAGATAAGAAAGAAGATCACTAGTAGAGCGGCCCTTAAGGACGCCATACTGGCGATCTGAGACTAGGTTATGGGAAGATAAATGCTTAAGAAATTTTGAGGCAAGAATCGTTTCAAAAGCTTTAGAGATGCAAGAAATTAGAGCAATTGGACGATAGTTGGAGGGTTGAGAGCGGTCACCCTTTTTTGGGACAGGTTGAATGAGAGCAAACTTCCAGCAAGAAGGAAAGCCTTTAGAGGAGAGACAGAGATGAAAGAGTTTGCCTAGGCAAACAGTTTTTTAGTACAATAGGAGGAACACCGTCCAGTTCCATACGCTTTCTTAGTATTAAGCCCAGAGAGGGTGGAAAGTACATCCTTGGAAGAAATTATGATGTTAGGCATATGTAGGAGAGGGAGGAATAGCACTCCAAAGTGGAGTTTTAAGCGAAAGTGTTAGCGAAGAGTTCAGCTTTGTCAGATGAAGAAGAGACGGTGGTGCCGTCAGAGTGGAAAAGAGGAGGGAAAGACGAAGAAGAAAAATTGTTGGAGAAGTTTTTGTTTAGGTGCCAGAAGGCTTGGGAAGAGTTAGAGTTCGATAGTTCAGTGCATTTATTATTGATGAAAGAATATTTGGCGAGGCGAAGAACAGATTTGGCTTGTTTCCGGGCAGAAATATAGGAAGTATAAGATTCTTGAGTTTGAAGGCGACGGTAACGTTTGAATGCTTCCTCCTTATTGCGGATAGCAGTAGAACAAGTGTGAGTAAACCAAGATTTTTTGGCATTAGACTGAAAGAAAATTGAATGTATGCTTTCACGCCCGAGAGGATTACATCGGTAATGCGTTCAACACTCTCCGAGGAACCCCGACCATGGAAGCAAAAGTTATTCCATGGGAAATCAAAGAAGTACTGCCGAAGAGCCTCCCATTCGGCAGCAACAAAGTGCCACAAGCTCTGCCAGCTGGGAGGATCGGGTGGCCGTACTGTAGAGATACGACAGGTGACAGAGATAAATTTATGGTCAGAGGAGCCCAAAGGAGAGAAATGATTTACAGTATAAGCAGAAGGGTTAGAGGTTAGAAATAAGTCAAGAATGTTGGGCCGATCTCCGAAGCAATCCGGGATATAGGTGGGTTGCTGGACTAACTGCTCTAGGTCATTTAGGATAGAAACGACGAAGGCTTGTTCACCAGGTTGGTCAGTGGAAACGGGAAAGCCATTGGCGGTGATGAACATTGAAATCTCCTAGGATGGAGATTTCTGCGAAAGGAGAGACGGATAGAATGTGTTCCGCATTACAAGTTAGATAGTCAAAGAATGTTGTATAGTCGGTAGAATTAGGGGAGTGATAAACAGCGCAGAAATATTTAGTTTGAGAGTGACAAGAAAGCTTTAGCCAGAGAGTTGAGAATTCAGAAGAATCAAAGTTTGGAACACGAGAGAAAGCAAGATTGTTGCGTACGTATACGCAACATCCACCTTTGGGTTGAAACTGAGGATAGAGATAGTAGGAGGATACAGAGAAGGGTTTGCTGTCAGTAGTCTCAGACAACTGTGTTTCGGTGAGAAAGAGAAGATCAGGGTTGGCAGAGGAGAGGTGGTGTTCCACAGAGTGGAAGTTAGAGGAAAGGCCGCGAATGTTGCAGAAGTTAATAGTAAGAGTAGAAGGAGGTGGTCCAGAGCATTTTGGCAATTCATTTCCAAGGGACAGACCAATGGGGGCATTTCTGTCCTCTCGCTCTCACCCCCCCCCCCCCCCCCCCGGGGGGGACTCCGAGGCGGGTCGTGAATTGGTAATATTTTTATGTGGAAAAAGCTAGTGGAGGGCTGCCCTCAATGTTGATGAGGCACAGAAAGGATCAGCTAGGGAGGCCAGGTGGTGATACAGGAGTTCCAGCTGTCCTTATCAACCACCTAACACTCCCCGGAAGCATATTCCTAAACTTTGTTCTAGTACCGCACCAGGAGTAATTAGAACCAATCAGAGGGCGCGAGGTACAGTGACCTTACCCACGGGGGAGGAGCTAAATGCCCAGTCTCTCTCTCTCTCTCCCTCACACACTCTTTTCTCTCTCTCTCTCTCTCTCTCTCTCTCTCTCTCTCTCTCGCTCTCTCTCTCTCTCTCTGGGTGAGGAGCCTCAGCCTCTCTCTCTCTCTCTCTCTCTCTCTCTCTCTCTCTCTGGTAAATAACAGAATTAGTCACCAAGTACAGTATATCATTTAAACAATTTATTTCAAATATTAACTACCGTGCATTAATACTCATTAACATATCACGTCATAATATTACTTTGAGGATCGATGACGCACTTTATTGTTTCCTGTCTATTCTTAGACGGGTATATGCAGATTAGGAAGGATATATGGAAGTCATTGGGTTTATTGATATATATAGAACAAAGTTTAGGAATATGCTCCCCAGAAGTACCGCTCTGTTCGGCTGGTGCCTTCAGCCTCCTCCTAACAGTTCTGGAGGTGGGATTCCCGGTCCCAACCTCCAGGGGCTATCTGCGCCACAAAGCGACGGGCGGTGGGGTCACCACATCCCTACACCAGGGGTCACTGAACGCTATAAATATCAAGGTCGTGTAGACTAGTCTGACACACTAATACCGCCCAAGCTCAATTGAACTTACTCATAATATGACTTGTGACGTCCCATCAGTGGTAAAGTATTTCGAGCGCTAGTGAATTTCTATGTAGAACTGTCGCTAAATAAAGGCAAAAGATGAAGATGATGTCATGATGATGATAATGATGATGACTAGTATTATTATTATTATTATTACATAAGAACATAAGAAAATGGGAGTCTGCAGAAGGCCGATTGGCCTAAGCAAGGCAGATCCCTGTCCCACACAATCCCAATTACAAAGCCCAATTATAGGCTCAACACTCTAATACCCTGAGGATCATCTTACCAAAACGGTTAGAGATTAACGCAGGATTACGGGGGTCTGCAGAGCGCTGATTGGCCCAACCCTGCTGATCCCCCTTCACACCCAACCCTTCTCGTCCATATGCTTATCCAATTTTATCTTAAAGCTCCCTATCGTTTTTAATCCCACTATAGCACCTGGTAGTCCATTCCACCCATCTACAACTCTGTTACCAAACCAATATTTGCCTATATCTTTTCTGAAACGAAATTTATCTAATTTGAAACCATTGGTACGAGTTCTTTCGCTATCACTGAGCTTTAGTACATTTGTCATGTCCCCTTTGTTAATCCCACTAACCCACTTGAACACCTCTATCATATCCCCTCTAACTCTGCGTCTCTCCAACGAATGTAAGCCTAATTTCTTCAACCTTTCTTTATACGGAAGATTTCTAATATTATGGATCATTTTTGTCATTCTACGTTGTACTCTCTCCAATGAATCTATGTCCATTCTGTAATAAGGACACCAAAATTGAACAGCATAATCCATATGGGGTCTCACTAATGACAAGTAAAGTTTTAAGATAACATCAGCAGTTCTGTTACTCACACTCCTTGAGATGAACCCGAGAATCCTGTTTGCCTTGTTTCGAACGCTTATACACTGTTGTCTAGGCTTCAAATCATTGCTAACAAACACACCTAGATCTTTCTCACAATTCGAGTTTTCTAATTCCACATTAGCTAGTTTATATTTAACATTTGTATGCATCTTCCCTATCTTTAATACCTTGCATTTGTCAATGTTAAACTTCATCTGCCAATTTACTGACCATTCGTGTAAGGTATCTAGATCCCTTTGGAGGCACTCTATATCTCTATCTGAATCAATTGTTCTCCCCATTTTGGTATCGTCTGCAAATTTACTTATCCTACTAGTTATACCTAAATCAAGGTCATTTATGTATATAACAAACAACAGAGGACCTAATACAGATCCCTGGGGGACACCACTTTTGACTGCTCCCCATTCTGACTTTGTACCATTTATGCTGACTCTCTGCTTCCTACCAATTAGCCATGACCTAATCCATCCCAACAACGCCCCACCTATTCCATGCGCCTCAACCTTTCTCATCAATCTCTCATGGGGGACTCTGTCGAAAGCTTTACTGAAATCTAAATATATTATATCATATGACTTGTCATTATCTACTGCTTCATATACCTCTGAGAAAAAACTAAGCAAATTAGTAAGGCAAGAACGTCCCTGAGTGAATCCATGCTGAGAAGAATTTATTAAATTAAATGTATCTAAGTGGTTTCTAATTTTACTAGCAATAATTGACTCTAGTAGCTTTCCTATGATTGATGTAAGACTAATGGGACGGTAATTGGATGCTATTGATTTGTCACCTTTTTTGAAGATCGGAACTACGTTTGCAAGCTTCCAAGCTTCTGGAACTATACCTGTCTCCAATGACTTGTTAGATAAAAATGTTAATGGATAACTTAACTCATCCCTACATTCTTTTAATACTCTAGCATATACCTCATCAGGACCAGGCGATTTATGAGGTTTCAGTCTGTCAATTTCCTTAAGCACATCATTTCTACGTATAGTAACCGTACTTAACCTATTTTCTATACTATCGCTATATACCTTACGGACTTCTGGAAACTGTGCCAAATTTTCATTAGTGAAAACGGAAAGAAATTGACTATTTAATGTACTGCACATTTCTAAATCATTTTCTGTCATTTCTCCTATCGAAGTTTTAAGGGGACCAATTTCATCTCTAACCTTGGATTTATATAGTTGGTAAAAAGCTTTAGGATTATTTTTTGAGTCATTGGCAACCTTGATTTCATAATTTCTTTTTTCTTTCCTAATATCCTTTTTTACCTGTCTTGATAGATTCTGATAGTAAGCAAGTAGGTGAATTTCGCCTTTCCTAATTTTTCTATATATTCCTCTCTTTTGTCCTAGAAGATCTAATAGTCTATTATTCATCCATTTGGGTTGGTTCTGTGTTGATCTAAATTTTCTTTTGGGGATGTATTTATTTTGTGCATTGAATACTGACTTGATAAAATTATCGTATGTATCTACCAAGGTTGACGTCTCTTATTATTTTATTATTATTATAAAAGTTGTTGTTGTTTGTCGTTGTTGTTATTTGTGTTGTTGTTATCATCAAAGACATTATGAGTGAGTTCAATTGAGCTTGGGCGGTCTTAGTGTGTCATATTACACGACCTTGATACTTCTAGCGTTCAGTGACCCCCAGAGAAGTCCAAGGCAAGATATACAGTACGGTACAGTACAGTAAATCGTGGTCAGGCGGAAGAACACGGAAGATGGTGACTTAAGATATTAATTTATTTTATTTCTGTCTATGTGTATTGCCTTTTTATGTGTATTGCCTGTAGCAAGTGTCCCTCCCAAGTTGAAAGACAAAAAGATATTAAAATTCAAGATACTGTACACGTTAAGTGGGGTGACCTGCTTTTGTCTCTGTCTTGGTTGTATCCATTCGGCCCCATTCAGACGACTGTTTTATGACATTTATCCCCATCCAGGAATCGATTGTTTCCAGACGAGCGATAGCGAGCCAGTATTTTATGGAGAAATCGGCTCCGCCGGAGACATTTTCCTATCGAAACATGTACAAATTTCGCCAGGTGTTTAACTCATTATCCAGAATATGGTGGCTCGCTATCGCTCGCCAAGTAAAAATCGACACCTGGATGGGGATAAACGTCTTGAAACAGTAGGCTGAATGGGGCCAAATGGATACAACCAGGAGAGAAGAAAAAAAACAGGTCACCCCCCTTAAATGATTTTTTTTTTTTTTTTTTTTTTAAAGACAATGAACGGAGGGAGGAAAAACGCAGATAAAACAAAAAGGTCCATGTGCCTAAAGGCATCCTCCATTCATAAAATGTTTGTAACAACTGGATTTAAACTTTTGTAGATTGTAAGTTTGTGGAAAGCAACTCGAGGGAAGTGAATTCCAAAGAGTAGTAGTTCTAGGGATAAATTAATTTTGATAAGCAGAAGTTCTGCCTTGTGGAGGAGAAAGTGTAAATTCATGGGCGCTCTCAGCTGCCCTAGTTCTACGGGGAAAGATGTAGAGAGGCGGCACAATTGAAGCAAGTTCCTCGGAACAATTGCTGTGAAAATATCTGTAGAATAATGCAAGGGATGCAACGTTTCTTCGTATGGATAATGTAGGAAGGTCCTGTGTGATTGCAGGGTTATTGATTAATCTAATAGCTTTATTTTGAATTTTGTCCAACTGCCTCAATGCAACCACTCCACAGAGGTGAACAGTAATCCATATGAGAACGCACATGACTTTTATATATTACGGCCAACTGCTCGTCAGTGAAGAATTCTCGAACTCTGTACAGGAGTCCCAGTTTTTTAGAGGCATTCTTAGCAATGCTTCTAACATAATGTGTCCAGCTCAAGTTAGTAGTTAATGTTACACCGAGAATGTCAATACTAGGGGAAGTGGGAATATTTACATCATTAAAAAATATATGGGAGTCAGGGAGATTCTGTCGGTTAGAAAATTGAATGTACTTGGTTTTCTGTGCATTAAGGGAAACTAGATTCTTTTGTCCCCATTCATTAATTCTAGAAAAGTCCTGGTTCAGACAAATTGCAGTGTTTATTTTTTTATTTATAAGATCGGGTTGGGTGAAAGAATTGGTAAATGTGAAGGAACTGTGGAGTGTTGAGTCATCTGCGTAGGAATGTATTGG
>JBAKBP010038274.1:0-16347 GCA_037953745.1 Lithodes maja
ATCCCCATCCCACCTCTTGGAACTCACTTGGATGCTGAAGCGCTCCGGGTTGCCATCGCGCTCAGAGTGGGTGCGGCAGTTTGTCACCCACACATTTGCAAGTGTGGTGGGAGGATGGATGCTCAAGGTCACCATGCCTTGTCATGTAATTACAACGCAGGCCGCCTGCCAAGACACTCTGCACTAAATGATGTCATAAAACGGGCCCTGCAGAGTGCTAACCGTGCATCAATCCTCGAACCACATGGACTTCACAGAGAAGACGGCAAACGGCCAGATGGGATGACCACTTTCCCCTACAAGAATGGCCGGTGCCTCGTGTGGGATGCCACATGTGTTGACACTTTCTCCACAACCAACATCACCAGAAATGCCGACGAAGCAGGTGAAGCCGCCCGGATAGCAGAAAATAAAAAGTGAGAAAAATATCAAGCCATCGCCAGAATTCATCAGTTCGAGCCCCTGGCATTCGAAACTTCAGGAGTCTTCGGCCCTACCACCCTTAAGATGGTGAATGAAATAGGCCATAAAATCAGAGAAGTTTCAGGAGAACCCCGGGAAACCCTCTGGCTCAAGCAAAGACTAGGGATGGCTATCCTCCGGGGCAATGCCACCAGCGTCATGAGCTCAGTTCGACAGGACTGGGTCATGCCACTGTGTGAGGCCCGGGCAGGAGTGGTGTATCCGTAGTCTTTCCACAGTAGGGTAAAACAAAACAAACTTTATTTGTATGTAACATGTGTGATGCACATAAATAAAAGGGGATGTGTCGGATGGTTGAAAGCCACAGTTGCTCGCGCGTTTGGGGCTAGCAACACGTATTATGAAAAACATGCATCCTCCTTCATTCACTGTCCCCCCCTTCACTCACTCAACCCCACAATTTGCCGGAGGATAACAGGTTTTTCACAATACGTAGACGGAGGTCTTTAAAAAAAAAAAAAAAAAAAAAAAAAAAAGTCTTTCCTAAGCTGAAGGAATTGGTCTAACGATAACCATAATGGAAGGATAAAGACAGAATTGTAGCTAAAGACAACCACCTCCGCCAGTTGACCATTATCAACAGTATAGTCTGTACGGTACGCCACTATGTTCAGCTTCAGAAAGCTCCTCGAGAAATTTTAAAATTTGAACATATCTATAAACATATTGATTTAGAGATATCCTACATAAGTTCAAGTGAGATATGGAAGTCGTACCGGTACTAAGTAATATTCAGTTTAGATGGGACTTATAGGAGTCAGCCTCAGAAGGTTAAGTGAAATATTTGTCTTAGATTTCTATATGACCTTTCTAAGCCATAGCAAACACGTTTCAGTTGATAGCCATGAACATTAATGGGCCATTATAGTGAAAAAGTTTATATCGTACTTTTTTTGCTGATCGTTTGAGGCATTAAATGGTTACTGGTTGGGAAATTGTCCACCAAGTTACTAGTTTTTGTCGAGCTAATTTCCATAACGATGCCCACGTAACGGCCACAAAGGAGAAGACAGAAGGTGGTTTTGTCGAGCCAATTTCCATAACGATGCCCACGTAACGGCCACAAAGGAGAAGACAAGGTGGTTTTGTCGAGCCAATTTCCATAACGATGCCCACGTAACGGCCACAAAGGAGAAGACAGAAGGTGGTTTTGTCAAGCCAATTTCCATAACGATGCCCACGTAACGGCCACAAAGGAAAAGACAGAAGGTGGTTTCGCGCAAGACATTTAGCGGAAAATTTTATTGGAGGCGTGGAACCATTTATTTCAGTCAGTTTTGTTTCAGGTTCGATGCTACAAAATATTGTCTGGTTCAATCGCCTGCATAAGTACAGTTACTGATACACAACTACAGTAGATGATAATCTTTGAGACAGTGAATATTGAAACCCTGACTCAGGCATGTGTTTAAAGGGAATGTTTCAAAATATATGATCAGTGTGTTAGAATGATTCAAGAAAACTAGTATCCCCATTCACTGCAGGCGATTATACAGTTGGTCAAGAGACCTTATAAATGTTGCCAGAATATATTTGAAGTTACCAGAAGAAAGCTTTAATGTGACTACACCTTTTAAGACTGTCAACTTCCTGGGCTTTAACTAAAACAAAAAATAAGAATTGAGGCTTTACAGGAAATAGTGGGAAAGTGGGCAGTCATCATTTTACGACAAGTGTTGATGGCAGCTGTAAAATGTTTATCGTTTCACACATATTTGCACTTACTATTTAACTATCTTACTCGGTTACTCTTATACCCCGAACCACCTTTTTATGGAATTGACTTCCACCAACTTTACTTCCATAACACTTTTAACCCAGTTGTTATAATGTTTCATGAATGGATGACACCGGTAGGTTGATGAAATTGTTTTCGTTGAATTTGTGTTCCTTAGTTTCCTATGCTTTATGAAAAGAAGAATTTAATTACCATATTGTGTATTTTCTTTGAATGCTTTATATATCCAGTTAAAACACTTTCATTGTTATCAGTTTAGTTTTAGTTATCATTAAGAACTAAATAATTTGATCACCAATAAATATTCTCGGTATATATGTAAGTAACTGGACAATAAAGGTTTTAAGACGAATTTAATAGATCAGGTCTTCTATCTCATCGGGCGTGTCACGTTGCAAATACAATTACTTTCCCTTCAACCATATGGGAAAAGCAAGGGGAACAGTAATGGAACAGCAAGAGAAGGCCGCCTTCTTGAAAATGGCATTCCATATTTATATTAATTTTCGTCATTTAAAGGTTATTAGTTATATTTGTACTATTATAGGCAAAATTAGGTTAGCTACATTACATTAAGTATGCTATGTTAGGAAAGTTCGCTTAGGTTAGGTGAGTTAAGTTAGGCCACGAGTGTTTGGAGATAAAATATAGAAATACAATGCATACTAGAATCAATACTGTAGGAAATGTCTGGGTTAGATGTAAAAAGCTTCGATTAGTAATTAACATTTACCAGATTATCTCTAGATGCACCGTGTGATAAAATGAACCTGTAATACGCACGGATGATATTCGTTAGGTTAAGGTTAGTTAGCTAACGGAGGCCTCATGTCAGGCAAATCAAAGTTACCCCTAAAATATGTTTGATCTTCCATTTTCTCTTACTACTTCCGACAGCCTTCCCAGCTGGTGCACTCTATAGACTCCCAGCAAAAAGAAAATGGATATCAGATGACGTTTTATATAAGTCTCCGTATTATTATTACTATTAACAGTGAAGTGAAGTAAACCAGTAGAATACTTATATGAACTTAACACTATCTGAGTTACTTTAGCAATAACTATATATCCGACACTGTACTCTATGAATATTATACACCATATGAGGAGGAGCGCTTTATTAACAACGTCTCGCAGATAGCTTCTTCACCTGAAGAAGCTATCTGCAAAACGTTGTTAATAAAGTGCTCCTCCTCATATGGTGTTTATATTCACTCTGTTAACTTTTTAACATTAGTTTAACATTGTACTGTATATTTTCGTTTCGTTTCGTATTTGAGACCTTGTCCTCTGTTCAGGGATTATGATAAATTGTATCTGCACTATCTCAAAGGTAGTGAAAGAGAAGAAAAGTAAAAAAAAACAATATTATATTTTAGGGTAATGTTTTGAATTAACATTGTATGTTCCTCCTTATCCCATTCCCTTGGCAATACTTATCTTGACCCTAGCCCCTTGGTATTAACCATTTCAGAACGGTGACGGTTTTGTATGAATATGTTGGCTAATTTTAGACGCTTTGTTCAGATCAAGAAAGACAAGAAACTCAAAGGTGTATGACAGAGACAAATGTGTTCCCCCAGTTCCCCTTGAGTGTCACAGGCTGCATCACACATTGGTTTATCTTGTAGTCGCTATTTGCAACGTCAGGTTCTGGCGCCTCATCTCCTACCTAACGTTAAACCTTTCATATCTTTGTCAACCCTTTCATGTCTGTAAACTTTTCATATAATTAAAATTTTCATTATAAGCCTAACCCTTCTGTACAACCCATGATAAAAGTGTTGATGTGGTTACATTATGGCTGAGCCAGATGTGTTCCTCAGCGTAGCTCGACTATCACAGGCTGCAGTGTTGATGTGGTTACATTATGGCTGAGCCAGATGTGTTCCTCAGCGTAGCTCGACTATCACAGGCTGCAGTGTTGATGTGGTTACATTATGGATGAGCCAGATGTGTTCCTCAGCGTAGCTCGACTATCACAGGCTGCAGTGTTGATGTGGTTACATTATGGCTGAGCCAGATGTGTTCCTCAGCGTAGCTCGACTATCACAGGCTGCAGTGTTGATGTGGTTACATTATGGCTGAGCCAGATGTGTTCCTCAGCGTAGCTCGACTATCACAGGCTGCAGTGTTGATGTGGTTACATTATGGCTGAGCCAGATGTGTTCCTCAGCGTAGCTCGACTATCACAGGCTGCAGTGTTGATGTGGTTACATTATGGCTGAGCCAGATGTGTTCCTCAGCGTAGCTCGACTATCACAGGCTGCAGTGTTGATGTGGTTACATTATGGCTGAGCCAGATGTGTTCCTCAGCGTAGCTCGACTATCACAGGCTGCAGTGTTGATGTGGTTACATTATGGCTGAGCCAGATGTGTTCCTCAGCGTAGCTCGACTATCACAGGCTGCAGTGTTGATGTGGTTACATTATGGCTGAGCCAGATGTGTTCCTCAGCGTAGCTCGACTATCACAGGCTGCAGTGTTGATGTGGTTACATTATGGCTGAGCCAGATGTGTTCCTCAGCGTAGCTCGACTATCACAGGCTGCAGTGTTGATGTGGTTACATTATGGCTGAGCCAGATGTGTTCCTCAGCGTAGCTCGACTATCACAGGCTGCAGTGTTGATGTGGTTACATTATGGCTGAGCCAGATGTGTTCCTCAGCGTAGCTCGACTATCACAGGCTGCATCACATTCTATTTTTTTTTCTTTTTTTACCCCTTCATATCGAAATCCCATTATTGGTACCTTTCCATACCATTAAGTCTTTCATATCGTCTACCCTTATATCTTAACTTTCACACTGTTAACCCCGGCTTCTTAATATCCTTTATAATATCATTACCCCCTTCACACTGTTAACCTTTATATACAGTATAGTTAACCATTTCATATTGATATCATATTCATATCAGTAACCTCTCCTATCTTTGTCTTTCATATCGTCAACCCTTTCATAATGTTAATAAATCAATATTTTTTGCTAACCATTTCATATCAGAGTTTCTAATCTTTAACCCTGTCATGTCGTATGTGACATATTGATATGATGGCATATGACATACGAGTCTGATGCTGAGCATCAGACTCGCAGTTATCTTGTGTTAAGTATGTATAACGTTGGATCCAGGGTTATGTATACCGGTACTTAACACTTTCATAACATTAACCTTTCCATGTCGGCAACCTTTGCATCATGTTAAACCTTTCATAATATATTTAATCCTTTTGTAGAGCCCTAGAAAGTGTATGATGGATACAAAATTACTGTGGCCTACATCACGGTCCCAGTTAAGCAGGGTTTGTCAGTTTTCGATGGCCAACATTTGGCCGGTAACATTTTTGGGATCTTTTGCACTGCTATCGGGAACAATATTTTTAACCCTTTGGCTGCGGGCTGTTTTGGGCTATTTAGGGCCTATTCAGGCACTCCTGAATGATAAATCAAGCATCTGCATTAAATGAAGTGTATTCTGCCGAAAACTAGGCGAAAATAGCTTCAAAATGACACCAGAACGGACCGTATACGTGGTCTGGTTCACCCGCAGTGATCCCAGTGAAACGCGGGAACCCCGCTATTATGTAACACTCGCTCGCTTGGCTGCACTTATGAGAGAGACGGAGAGAGACTCGCCCGCCACACAGCCTTGCTCAGTGAGCCGCTCGGTGCTCTGAGGGTCGGAGGTGGGCCCCTGACGCTCCCACCCACTGACACTCGATTCTTACGTTTTTTACAGGCTTTTAAAGCCTGGAAATTGCTGTAACTTGCCAAAACATTCCAGAACGTCACCCGCAGCGAAAGGGTTAAAGTTTGCCTCACAAGCTGCCAGATCAGTGTTGACGATAAAAGTTGATGGGGGAAGTGCTCGTGTGATACTGGCTTTAGTGTGGTGGTGTGAGACAGAGACAAACTTAACGTTTCTCTCCGGGCCTCATTTGTGACTGTGGCTACATATCATGCTATCAGTTGTCTGGAGTTCAGTATTTGTGACTGTGGCTGCATATCATGCTATCAGTTGTCTGGAGTTCAATATTTGTGACTGTGGCTGCATATCATGCTATCAGTTGTCTGGAATTCAGTATTTGTGGCTGCATATCATGCTATCAGTTGTCTGGAGTTCAGTATTTGTGACTGTGGCTGCATATCATGCCATCAGTTGTCTGGAGTTCAGTATTTGTGACTGTGGCTGCATATCATGCTATCAGTTGTTTGGAGTTCAGTATTTGTGACTGTGGCTGCATATCATGCTATCAGTTGTCTGGAGTTCAGTATTTGTGACTGTGGCTGCATATCATGCTATCAGTTGTCTGGAGTTCAGTATTTGTGACTGTGGCTGCATATCATGCTATCAGTTGTCTGGAGTTCAGTATTTGTGACTGTGGCTGCATATCATGCTATCAGTTGTCTGGAGTTCAGTATTTGTGACTGTGGCTGCATATCATGCTATCAGTTGTCTGGAGTTCAGTATTTGTGACTGTGGCTGCATATCATGCTATCAGTTGTCTGGAGTTCAGTATTTGCAACAGTAGTCGATGCCCCACTTGCTGTACGTGTATCTGTACTTAATATCAATAACACTTTAATCCGCCTGCACGATGGCACATTTCCTTCTCGGTGATAATAATACTAACCATTTTTATTAAGCTTGGGAAGGATTTCTGGTTCAAATGGGTTAAATACTTCGCTCTTTTGAATCCCACAGATCATTTTGTATTTTGTTCCAGTGCTAGCCAGATTTATATATAAAAATGCGCCCTTGTACTCCCACTGACCCTTCCTAAGCTAAACAAAATTGTCCAATGAGAGCCAAAATATAATATAAAAAGGCACCATCGTACCGAGGTGGTTATTAACGCCCAAGATAATAGGTGTGTCCAAGGTTAAGAGACCTCTTAACCTTGGGTGTGTCGTTGTTGTGGTGTGTGACGAAGACAAATACGTTCCTCATATCAGAGTCTAAGAGTATCACCATAACAGTTAGCGGGTGTTCGGTATTACAGCGTCAGATTCATAATAGCGTTAATCCTTCCATACCATTATCGTAGGTGGTGCACCCTTAGTATAGCAATGTCGTTGTAGTAGTGGTGTGTTACGAAGACAAATGATGAGCTCCCCAGAGTCTTAAGGGGATGTTATTCGTAATATTTTCTGAACCCCCATCTCCTTCATGTTTAGCCCCATTTGTTTTCCAATGTTCATACTTTCGTCCATTTGTTGTCAATATTAAGACCTTTCGTGGCATTTAGGTGTCGATTTTTCCCTGGCGAGCAATAGCGACCCTATATTTTTCTACCGAAAAATGTACACATTTATTTCGGAGGGGGGTATTTGGGATGGAGTTTCTTTAAGCTTCATAGAGGTCTAGGGAGCAAACTAAAACCAATATAAATACCGGTAATAATAAACAATAAATAAACTAATATAAATACCGGTAATAATAAACAATAAATAAACCAATATAAATACCGGTAATAATAAACAATAAATAAACCAATATAAATACCGGTAATAATAAACAATAAATAAACCAATATAAATACCGGTAATAATAAACAATAAATAAACCAATATAAATACCGGTAATAATAAACAATAAATAAACCAATATAAATACCGGTAATAATAAACAATAAATAAACCAATATAAATACCGGTAATAATAAACAATAAATAAACCAATATAATACGTCCCTTTAACGAGTATCACGGGCTCCATCACCCTAACAGTTATCTTGTCTTGTAATCTGTATAGTAGTTCAGGTACAGTCGCGCTCAGTGATTATCTTTCATTTTGTTCCCTCGAATTAATCTGATTAAACGAATCTCCAAATTGTAAGTATGAGGTCAAGAAATAATAAGGAGAATACTTCAACTCCAGATAGCTTCGACATTTGTTAACGGCATTAAGGACCGCGATTGTACTTTATCTCCGAAAATTATCCCTTTGAAACCCATAATACCTTCAATTATACAACCATGTTTTACTGTATTGATGCTACTATCAGATTATTGCATTTGGTTTAGGAAAGTCCTCTAGAAACCGATGGAGTAAAGCTATAACAATTAGTCATCTAAGTCATACTGGTCCTTCCTAAGCTGAATAAAACCTCCCAATAAAATCTCCCAATTATAGCCAGAATAATATATTAAAAAGGTTCCATCGTACTAAAGGCATTGTTGATGACGCCCTAGAGAATAGATGTGTTGGTGTGGTCAGGACCCACACACTAATGGTGTGTGGGTCCTGGGTGTGGTGACGAGTAGCGGAGACATTGTTGATGACGCCCTAGAGAATAGATGTGTTGGTGTGGTCAGGACCCACACACTAATGGTGTGTGGGTCCTGGGTTTGGTGTCGAGTAGCGGAGACAAATGACCTCCTGGAGGATTGTGAGGTGTTTAGGGGGGTACTCTCGCTTTTTATGGACCCCCTTCTCCCTCATGTTTAGCATATTAGCTTTGAGATTTTAAGACTTTCTTTCCGTTAGTTTGGCGATTTTGAGACCTTTCACTCCATTTCTTTGTCAATATTAAGACCTTTCGTGCCATTTAGCTGTCTATTTTTTCCTGGCGAGCGAAAGCGAGCCTGTAATTTTCGGAAGAAGCGGCCTTTGGCCGGGACATTTTTCTATCAAAAAATGTACAAATTTATCTTGAAAGGGGATTTAGGGGGGATTTTTTAAAATCTTGAAGGATGTCTAGAGAGGAAATTGAAAAACAAATTAAGAGATCAATATATAGCCCAAACACCAAGTACTACCCCTTTAAGCAGTTTACTCTGGCTATCATAGAACAACCATATATAGCTTAGGACGGATCTATTGTTAGCCAGAACCTAAGCAAGTTATGTGTCCTAGAATATTGAGAGGTTGCAGTGCTCCCGATGTCCCAGTTATATGGTTGTTGGTCTTGTAACGTCACCTTCATAATATCGTTAACCTTCTCATATTGTTAACCATTTATTATCGTTAACTTCCTAATTACGTTAACCCTTTTATATTATCTACTCTTTTTTTTATCGTCAACCTTTTCATATTGTCAAACCCTTCATTTTATCGCTAGCATTATACATATCATATAATTAAGCATTCCACATCGTTAGCACTCACATGTTGTCCCATTCATATCGGTAACCTTTATATATCGTTACCACTTTTATATCAATAACCCCTTCATATACAGTAATTAACCCTTTTGTATCTTCATTATTGTCATGTCGTTAATGTTGTGCCCAATTTATTTATCGGATTGAGAGGTGCACATTTGATAAATGTCACCGCTGACATCATGAAGAAACCCTCTCACTATTTGGGATCGCAATTGACCACTTACGAGTTTCGGTCTATAAGGAAGTTGGAGCTGTAGACATCGATAATTAACAAAATTATGATCTAATTCCGGTTGTAGTGCTTTTATAAATACATTAAACTCAATTCAACATACTTTTTATCCTTTAGAAACTTACATTATTATTGTATTCTGTATAATATCGATAATTATGGCTCCAACTTCCTTATAGCCTAAAACTCGCAAGTGGTCAATTCTTCCTTTCAACCTGGCCATCATTACGCGATTTTATGCAATTTAGCACATTATATTTAGGATATCTAGGAATCAAAGGTGTAAAAACTATATCAAAACTCTCTAGGTGTCGCAAATTCTCCCTAAACTGAATACAATCGTTTAGTAATAGCCAGAATAAACTGTTAAAACGCGCCATAACTCAGGGGGTTAATAATTTTAGGTAAATGTAATATAGTGCCCCAGCTGTTTCTACAAGTTACCGCTGATATCGTACCGTTATTAATTGTAACTTAGCGAGAGTACACGTGTAATTGTAACTTAGCGAGAGAACACTTGTAATTGTAACTTAGCGAGAGTACACGTGTAATTGTAACTTAGCGAGAGTACACGTGTAATTGTAACTTAGCGAGAGTACACGTGTAATTGTAACTTAGCGAGAGAACACGTGTAATTGTAACTTAGCGAGAGTACACGTGTAATTGTAACTTAGCGAGAGTACACGTGTAATTGTAACTTAGCGAGAGTACACGTGTAATTGTAACTTAGCGAGAGTACACGTGTAATTGTAACTTAGCGAGAGTACACGTGTAATTGTAACTTAGCGAGAGTACACGTGTAATTGTAACTTAGCGAGAGTACACGTGTAATTGTAACTTAGCGAGAGTACACGTGTAATTGTAACTTAGCGAGAGAACACGTGTAATTGTAACTTAGCGAGAGTACACGTGTAATTGTAACTTAGCGAGAGAACACGTGTAATTGTACCTTAGCGAGAGTACACGTGTAATTGTACCTTAGCGAGAGTACACGTGTAATTGTAACTTAGCGAGTACACGTGTAATTGTAACTTAGCGAGAGTACACGTGTAATTGTAACTTAGCGAGAGTACACGTGTAATTGTAACTTAGCGAGAGTACACGTGTAATTGTAACTTAGCGAGAGTACACGTGTAATTGTAACTTAGCGAGAGTACACGTGTAATTGTAACTTAGCGAGAGTACACGTGTAATTGTAACTTAGCGAGAGTACACGTGTAATTGTAACTTAGCGAGAGTACACGTGTAATTGTAACTTAGCGAGAGTACACGTGTAATTGTAACTTAGCGAGAGTACACGTGTAATTGTAACTTAGCGAGAGTACACGTGTAATTGTAACTTAGCGAGAGTACACGTGTAATTGTAACTTAGCGAGAGTACACGTGTAATTGTAACTTAGCGAGAGTACACGTGTAATTGGAAAATTACTCTGCTTCTATGTCACCCATGATGCCGCACAGTTGAAATTTAATGGAAGGAAGATTGAGGATTCAACTGATAAAAGTAAAAGAAATGATCCTACGTTTCACCACTCATATTATGTTATTAATTCAAATGAGGTAAACGAGATGAGGCATAAGATCATGTTAAAGTGTAATTCTAACTGTATCAAATCATTATAATGTTCTCCATAGTCCTTGGTCCTGAGTTAATATCGGTACCAGCCATGACCGCTATCAAGTATAATCATTATAATGTTCTCCATAGTCCTTCGTCCTGAGTTAATATCGGTACCAGCCATGACAGCTATCAAGTATAATCATTATAATGTTCTCCATAGTCCTTGGTCCTGAGTTAATATCGGTACCAGCCATGACCGCTATCAAGTATAATCATTATAATGTTCTCCATAGTCCTTGGTCCTGAGTTAATATCGGTACCAGCCATGACAGCTATCAAGTATAATCATTATAATGTTCTCCATAGTCCTTGGTCCTGAGTTAATATCGGTACCAGCCATGACAGCTATCAAGTATAATCATTATAATGTTCTCCATAGTCCTTGGTCCTGAGTTAATATCGGTACCAGCCATGACAGCTATCAAGTATAATCATTATAATGTTCTCCATAGTCCTTGGTCCTGAGTTAATATCGGTACCAGCCATGACAGCTATCAAGTATAATCATTATAATGTTCTCCATAGTCCTTGGTCCTGAGTTAATATCGGTACCAGCCATGACAGCTATCAAGTATAATCATTATAATGTTCTCCATAGTCCTTGGTCCTGAGTTAATATCGGTACCAGCCATGACAGCTATCAAGTATAATCATTATAATGTTCTCCATAGTCCTTGGTCCTGAGTTAATATCGGTACCAGCCATGACAGCTATCAAGTATAATCATTATAATGTTCTCCATAGTCCTTGGTCCTGAGTTAATATCGGTACCAGCCATGACAGCTATCAAGTATAATCATTATAATGTTCTCCATAGTCCTTGGTCCTGAGTTAATATCGGTACCAGCCATGACAGCTATCAAGTATAATCATTATAATGTTCTCCATAGTCCTTGGTCCTGAGTTAATATCGGTACCAGCCATGACAGCTATCAAGTATAATCATTATAATGTTCTCCATAGTCCTTGGTCCTGAGTTAATATCGGTACCAGCCATGACAGCTATCAAGTATAATCATTATTAGCTTTAACAAATTGTTCGTATTATTGTGGCAATGATATTACAACGTGATAACCTTTGTCAATGAGTATTTAATATTTAGTAAACTTTTGTTGAAGTGTGTGCTGAGAAATGTGACCCCATGTATTAGTAAAGGGGGTAGTGCTTGTTTTTTGGTCTTATGTATATATTTATTTATATATTTTAGAGTTTCCTCGTTAGACCTCCATCAAGCTTAGAACTTATTCATTTTTCAGTAGAACAATGTCCCGGCCGAAGGCCGATTCCTTCTAATATTACAAGCTCGATATCGCTCGCCAGGAAAAAATCGACACCTAAATGGCACAAAGGGTCTTCATATTGACAGAAATGAGGGGCAAGGTCTCAAAATCGCCAAACAAACGGAACGAACGTCTTAAACTCTCAATATTATTAGGCTAAACATGAGGAAAAAGGGCGTCCAGAAAAAACTACTTCTACCCCCGTAATACTGATAACATAACCAATATGAAGGATTCGACTGATAGATATGAATGTATATTTATGTTGTATATAGAGCGTATTGAAATAGTTATAAATTGGTAAAGCATATTTTCGTACCAGTAGATATACAGGACTCGAAGGGGGATAAATATTTTCAGTACATAGATGATTATGATAATACCTAAGAATAGTTCTAAATTAGCTTAAGGATCAGGTATTGGTTATATTCTAAGAACTTAAGTTGACCTCGAGAGGCCCCAGTGAGGTTCTTCTCATAATATTATTTTTATTAATCTCACCACCACACCCCCAATGAAATTAATTAAAGTATATATGATCCACCGGG
Organism: Lithodes maja; assembly: GCA_037953745.1. NCBI lineage: Eukaryota > Metazoa > Arthropoda > Malacostraca > Decapoda > Lithodidae > Lithodes > Lithodes maja. The sequence goes on from JBAKBP010038274.1 coordinate 13,014, forward strand.
ATTCGAACCCGGGTTATCACACACATATTTTTGCCACCTTAACCATTACACCACCAGGACGGTTAATTTTCGTGTTCTATTATAAATATAAGCGACACATCTGGGAGCCAGCACTAGTATTAACATATATAATATTTTAGTCCCTCTCCTGTCAACGTCAAAGTAATGGCAAGTCACTATTCTCACGTCTGGTAATTAATTTAAGGGGAGACGGACCGTGTTTTGTTTGTATTTTGGTCTATTAATTCATATGTTCCTTAGTTTTCTCGCTAGACCTCCATCAAGCTTAGAAAAACACCCCCTAGACCCCCCCCCCTCCCTTCAAGATAAATTTGTACATTTTTCGGTAGAAAAATGGGGCCGAAGGTGTTAAACTCGCCAAACTAATCTAAACAAAATGGGGCTAAACATGAGGGAGAAGGAGATCCAGAAAAACGGTCTGCCTCCCCTTAAGGTGTGTGTATTTTGAGCTGTGTCCTTCCCGCATCATGGACAAGGCCTCAGTGTCTCGCTTTATTACTGGCTACAAATATTTCATCTCTGAAACTAATTAAGTCCAGGTGAAGATGAAAACATGTCAAGAGTTTACAATTGTAGAGTTCCTGGGGAACCACTTATGTGAAACAGTATGCACCCTTACACACACACACACACTCAGTCACTCTCACTGTCACTCGTTCTCTCTCTCTCTCTCTCTCTCTCTCTCTCTCTCTCTCTCTCTCTCTCTCTCTCTCTCTCTCTCTCTCTCTCTCTCTCTCTCTCTCTCATATAATAATATGAAGATATTATTGGGATGGAATTTGTGCTGTACCTAGTATCAGTGCATTACCACAGCACACCGAAATGCCAACAAAATACCTTCATTGTTCCCTGATTAAATAGCATTGTATGAATATTCCCATATTCAAAAATATGCTACAGGGGGGCAACGCCTAGTGGCGTTCTGAGAGTGAGGGTCCGAGTGTGGGGGGTGAGACTGTGAAGCGCAGAGCAGAGGCGGCTTCAGAGATGGAGTTGCTTCGAGCCGTGAGGCTTCGCATGTCTCACTCCCTAGACTGGAGCAAGACCTCACGGGCCTCACCGTGTTCAGCGGTAGAGTATAAAGGCTATCAGCCTATGCCCGAGAGGGAGTAAGTGAAATATAGACAAAAATAAAAAATATATACTGTATATATACAGTATATACATATATACAGTATATATATATATATATTGTGACGCACCCAGTGCGTGGCAACGCAACCTGATTGTACTCCTTGGTACTCCACTGTACCGCCACGGTGCGGTACCGTGTACCGCTGTACCGTGCTGGCTGCTTATATTGAGTGTGACAACGTATAACTATGTTCTTTGTATCTCTGCAAAGGTCTCGTCATGTGCTAACCAGTGGTGGGTTTTGTTTTAAGCCATGTCGAGACCTTCCATTTAATATGTAGTATCAATAGAGAAGTTGATAGATAAGACAATAGGAATTCAGAGAGAGAGAGTGAGTTAGACTTCAGAGCGAGAGGGTAGCAATGCGCCACGCTGCCGGGGGGGTGGTTGCCAGACGTATGGACCGGTTGGCAGCCCTGCGCTTATAGCTAGGTGCGACAGGGTTGGTAGTACATTGCCGCCTGCCTATGCTGCCTGGGCTGCCCATGTTGTCGTACAGCACATTGCCTGGAGGCTCGCTGTGTGCTCTATGACCAGGTTGCCTAGAACCTTTGAGATTCTAACATCCCTTGCCCTCTCTCCCAATTTCTCACGGTTGCACTCTTTCTCTCTGACGACATTACTCTCATTTCATTCTTCTCTCTATTTAAATGCATAACCTTCCCTTGAGGTCCTAAAGGAGTTTCAGCACTCACCTCTCGTATTACTCTTAGGACAAGCATATATTTACATGTATTAGATTTAAGGGGTTAATGTGAACAGCGATCTTCTTGATGAGGATAGTTGGTGAACGTTCTACATGTTCACGAGTTATATGCCCAGCTCATCATCCAATTTGTGACTAGACTAGTGCCATGTGTAAGAGCCCGACCATGCCCAGGAGTTGTCTGTAGAGGGGCGAGGACTTAGCCTTGATTTGCCTACCGAGCCAGGAGCGAGTGCAGTACCAGAGACTACAGCTCGCTCGTAGTGCCGGTATAGTAGAGTAACGTAATTTATCTGTCCTTGTGTTCTCTACAGTCTTTTCCTGGGTTCTCGCTTTCGGTGCTGGGACTCGTTGTTCCTGTGATTTGGCCTGCTAGCTAGAACACATGGGGATGATGAGTGGGATATATCTTTATTTTACTATGCATTGCAGCTCTCTTTAAGTTTATGTATATAACACTTTACAATACACATTACTCACACACAAGACAACACTATTAATACTTTCATGTATCAATTAACTGCACTGTCGTTTTGCTGCTGTGTCCGGAGTTCCGTTGCGTAGGGCGCATACGGACTCAGTGGGGAGACAGAGTGAGAGAAGCGAAGTAGCCTATGCGGTAGTAGGCTACCGGCGCAGTACTGTTGCCTGCAACCTTTAGTTATTCCAAGTATAGATTCATTCTTATAATAAGTGACTACTATTTATGTTCCTTCCATGTGTATTATTAGGTATCTACTGGATCATGAACATCTTGTATGCTACATGCTAGTGCATGTTAGTAGGGGACAGTTATTCTAGTGCACGCGCTTTCAAGTAGGCGTGTACATTTGTCATTTAGCATTTCACTGTCATACCTTTAGCCTGCTTCTATTCTACATTATTAGAGGCTTAATATTAACGTAGTTTCTTGAGTATTGCATTTCTTTAGTCATAACGTAACCTATAAATGTCTGAGGGAGTTTAGCCTCATAGCCTACCCCTGTTGTACACTTTCGCCGAGTTAAGGTACCTCGTTACCATAGACGATAACTCTGTAGGGCGTTGGTGCTTTTGTTGTCTGGAGCATATAGTATTTGGGACTGGAATAGAGCGTGTCGTTGTCACATAAGCCATTTCTGTCCTACGATCAAGAATCCCGAATATGTATTGCCGATCCAGCCGTAACAAAATGGCGACCTTGCACAAGATTCAGTAGTATCCTATCACATGTTTTTTGGAGAACTATTCTATGCTACCTAGTAGAGCTGGCTAGAATTTTCTTGCATATTGGAGGAATTTTTATTGTGTCATTATTGTATTGGTGGACTTGCAGATTGTTTCGTTAGGGGTGTCTAGAGTAGAGTCATTCAAGCATCTTTAACATTTTGTGAGTCGAGACTGCAATTAGTAATAAGCACTTCTTTTTTTTTTATGAACAGCAATTGTATAACCAGCACTATGTCTAATGACTCATCATTTACGGGGGAGGAT
>JBAKBP010038275.1:0-16346 GCA_037953745.1 Lithodes maja
CCCTCCTCTCCTCTCTCTGTCGAAGTCCAATAGGAATTTAAATGAAGGAGGGTCATGAGAGAAGGACAGGCAATAGTGAGAGTGAGTGAGAGTGAGTGAAGTGCGTGGATAAAGTGATTGGTGATATGAATGAATGCTGGAGTGAGTGATATAATATAGAGTCAACACCAACGCTTATAATTAATCATATATAGTGATTATTATACATATATCAGATGGTATATAATCAAACCCAACAACTATGATTAAAACGATATCATAGTAATTAGCATATATCCGATAATATATAGTATAAAATGTACATTCGTTAAAAGATATATAATAAAAGTTCCCACCACTTGCCCATTCTTAGGTAAGCCATACAATATTTAACCCAATCTTTACCGGTGTCGACTTATTAAATTTAATCTGGTAATTATTAGACGATTTCTGCAACTTTGTAAGGATGTAGAGCTGTTAAAAAGTTTCAAACTATCTCGATTACCCGATTGTACTACCACAGATTCTTCCTAAGCTGCATAAAATCGTCTAGATATAGCTGAAAGAATAAAGATATCCTCGGTAGCGAAGGGGTTAAACAAGAGCCATCATTACTGGCATTATTGTGCGTCCAAAAGGTCTTAGTAACGTAAGAATGTATCTGTATATTATGCATGCAGTTATTACAAGGCCTTAACCCTTTACCGGGCACTCATAGAAATACTTAGAAATTTCTTTTTTTGACCCTAGACCATGAAAGTAGACCTAATTCTAAGGTATTTTTGCTTATAATTTTTTTTCACATTTTTGCATATTGAATTAGCAAATCGAGGTTGACGAAGTGATCATATATGGACAAGCGCCGGTCTAGGGTAAAAATAATCTTGAATTATGCTATATTGAAAATGTAAATTTAAGGTAAACAAAATACACAGAATAACAGTGATATCATTATATTACCCAAAAATAAGCGTTTTATTTTAATAAGTATATACATAGATTATATATGAATATTTTAGTTTAGGTACTTTTCACAACCCAGACACTGTCTGGTACCCCATGAATAATTAATTCCAAAAAAACAAATTGGGCATAGGTTCCCCCTGAACAAGTAATTCCAGCAACATTTGGGCATAGCTTCCCCATGAACACAGAATTCCATCAACATTTTGGCATAGGTTCCCCATGGACAATGAATTCCAGCAAAATTTGGGCAGAAGTTCCCCTGACCAATGAATTTCAGCAAATTTTGGGCATAGGATCCCCATGAAAATTGGTATTTCTTTATGTGACAGTACTCATATCTCAAAAAAACTTCAGTATATGCCTCACAATATCAAAAATATATGTGAACTCACTAAAATATTTGTGAACTCACTAAACTTACCAAACTCATATTTATTTCACTGTACACTTATGAGGAAATAATAGAAATCGGTCATTTATTTCTATGTTGAACATTCTAGAATCCCTACCCAAGTTGTGGCCATGTGCCATGCTGGTTTGGGTAACTATCATCAAAGTTATATGGTTTTATGTAACTTGGGAGTACAACCCCTTACCGGGCGAAATGATCATATTTAGTAATTTCAATTCTATAGGCTACCGGGCGTAAGTCCATATATGATCACTTGGGCTTTACCCCTTACCGGGCGCATGTCCATATTTGATCATTCACTTTTTCGCAAACAAATTTCACCAATTTCCGTATGTTCCACGTAAATGACAACTATATCAGGTTATAGTACAACTATTCAACTGCATAATATCAGATTATTATCAACTTACCGATATTACGTGATGAGCTAGGGTCGAGGGCGTCAAGAGAAAAATCGCTGAGATCCTACTTTCTTCATGTCTGGCCTGCAACTGAACTTCGAGTTGCTCTCAACCAATACTGAGATGGCATCAGCTCTTACACCATACCCACGTGAGTAGCCTGATCATCGGTGATTGGCTGAGGCATGATGACGTGGTGGCAGACACACACCGGGCGGCTTGGGAGCACCCTTTTGGACGCCCATTTAAGTTACCATATATGGTTCCTTGCCCGGTAAAGGGTTAAGGGGGGTCGCTGTTTTTTTTGTATCTTTCTCTCCTTTTCTCTCTTTCCCTGGCTTGTATATATTCGGCCCCATTCAGCCTATTGTTTTAAGACGTTTATCCCCATCCAGGTGTCGATTTCTTCCTGGCGAGCAATAGCGAGCCAGCATTGTATGGAGAAATCCAGCTTCGCCGGAGACATTTTTTGATCGAAAAATGTACAAATTTAGCTTGCTGTCAACAAAAAATAAAGATATGCTGGCTCGCTATCGCTCGCCAAGAAAATATTGACACCTGAATGGGGGTAAACGTCTTAAAACAGTAGGCTGAATGGTGCCGAATGGATACAAGCCAAGGAGAGATGGCGAGAAAGAGAAAAAAAGCGATGTGGGCTCCCTTAAATGTGTTTGAGCATTGGTTCTCTATAGTCGGTTGTATTCCAGCCGATGATAACTAGAATCCCTTAGCAGCTGATTTCGTGATACTCGTCTGACAAAATATTAAACTACTATGTCTCAGTGTCATAGTAAGCCGAGTTGTCTTCATTAACCCGTTCAGTACCGGTGACATCCTTTTAATTATAATCTGCCAATGATTAAACGATTTTGTTCAGCTTAGGAAGGATCTCTAGAAATAACAAAGCTTCAGACTATTTCAACCAACCCTTTTAAATACTACAAATCCTTCTTAACCTCTCTTTGGCGGGGTCCGACTTAAGGCGGTCTAGAAAACCATGGACAAAAGAGCGGGGCCCGCCTTAAGTCGGTTGCGATGTTGAACACGTAATTTGATCTGAGAGAGAGTCCGAGCGGTGGGAGGAGCGTAGGTTGGCTCTGACCGTTCGGCATGGCTCCCGCGCCGTAACTGGCCCCACCTCCACAGACATCCACACCCAGTACCTCGCTCGACAGGGAATTATGTAAGGAAATTACTGTATTTCAGGGATTTTTCCTTCGTGCTGCACGATCGTTGCAAGAGAACCCGTGGTCGTAGAAGGATGGTTCTGGTGTCATTGGAAAGCTCAATTAACGCCCTTTCATGAATACATAATTGTATTACGCTCTGGCTCTTCTTTATGCATGAAAAAGAGCATGGAATGAAGCACATTTAGGGTAAATATGCCCGCTGGGCAGGTAGTAGAAGTTATTAACCTAGCCGCTCGTGGAGTGTTAAGTTGCATAATATCGTCTAAATATAGTTAGAATAAAATAAAACACACGTCGCTGGTACTCAAAGGGTTAACAACATAATTACCGATTTTTGTTCTCGAAATAACTGAGTAAACAAGATGTGAACATGACAATTTACCATCAGCTGGAAATATATATGACTAAAGTAAGCAATAGGTTTTTGAGAAAAGCAACACATTGCAATTTATAAACTAAGCATCTTGATGACACAAAAGAGGATAAAGTGAATTATTACACTAAGGGGGCATCGTTGTGTTTTCTGACCCCCCATTCTTCCTCATGTTTAACCTCATTACTTTTGATATTTTTACCCTTTCCCTGCGGGGGACGTTCCGGAACGCCATGGCAATTTACAGCAATTTACCGGCTTTTCAAGCCTCTTAAAGAGAGTGGGAGCGCGGCAGGCCACACTTCCTTCTCCCAGCTAGGCGGCCGTGGCACTGAAGGCTCTTAGTCAGAGTCTCGCGACATATACAGTACAATTCTGCCAAAGGCAAATTGTAGCGTGACATTAGCGATAAATGCTAATTTTAGCGAATGTCTAGCGGGTGAACCGCACGAGCTACGAAGCTTGTTTTGGTGTAATTTTGAAGCTATTTTGTTTTAGTTTTCGGCTGAATACATTTAATTTCATTCAGACACTTGCCTAATCAATCTGGAGTGCCTGAATGAGCCCTAATATGGCAGAAATAGGTGGAAATATGCCTGCAGAGAAAGGGTAAAGACCTTCGCCACATTAGTTTGTCGATTTTAAGCTATTTCACCCCATTTCTTTGTCAGTGTTGGGACCTTACGTGCCATTTAGGTGTCGATGTGTTCCTGGTGAGCGATAGCGAACCTGTAATTTTAGGAGAAACTGGCCTTTGGCCGGGACATTCTCTACCGAAAAAAAAAAAAAATGTATTTCGAAGTGGGTGTTTTATTTTAAGCTTGATGGAGGTCTAGCGAGGAAACTAATAAATAAACACATAATTACATACATAAATAAATAAATATACCAGAAAACAAACCCCACCCTTCGCACGAGTTCATACAAATATACATAATTGTTTCTAAAATTGCACAGCCTTTTCTCTGTTTTCTTCTTCTATATATATTTTCTTCGACTGCAGCAATGGAAGTTCATCTCTCCACATGTCAGTTTGAGTGTTTGGTAGTCTCTCTCGCTCGCTCTCTCTCTCTCTCTCTCTCTCTCTCTCTCTCTCTCTCTCTCTCTCTCTCTCTCTCTCTCTCTCTCTCTCTCTTCATTTAAGTTTAAGCACGATTGTCAGTCTGCTCTCAATGTTTACAATAATATATCTCAGTGTCTGACTGTCTTGTATTGTATTCATCTCAGCTCAAACATAAGCAAAGAAACAGAAAGCAAAGAGTAGTCATAAACGGTAAGGCATCTAAATGGACCAATGTAAGTAGCGGGGTACCCCAGGGATCGGTACTAGGACCAATTCTCTTTCTAATTTACATCAATGACATAGATGAGGGTCTCACCTGTACAATCTCGAAATTTGCTGACGATACAAAAATTGCAAATAGCGTACTCTCAAAAGAACATGTTGACGATATGCAACACAATCTAGATAAATTGTCATGTTGGGCCCAAATTTGGCAAATGAGTTTCAATGCGGATAAATGTAAAGTACTACATATCGGATACCTAAATGAGAAAGCAAACTATTCGATGAATGGCACTCAGCTTAAGAATGTAAACAGAGAAACCGATCTGGGAGTAACAATATCGAGTAACCTAAAACCAAGTCAACAATGTTCAGAAGTTGTTAAGAAGGCAAACAAAATAATTGGCTTTATAGGCAGGTCATTTGAGCATAAATCCAAAGAAGTTATCCTAACCCTTTACAATTCCTTAGTCCACCCTCTTCTGGAATACTGCGTTCAATCCTGGTGCCCTTATTACCAAAAAGATATAAACAAGCTAGAACGAGTTCAACGTAGAGTTACCAAAATGATACCTAGCCTAAAGAACAAACCATACGAAGAGCGTCTTAGAGAATTAAATCTATTTCCTTTAACCCAGCGCAGATTAAGAGGCGACTTAATTCAAGTGTTCAAAATCATCAAAGGCATCAACAATATGAACTGTAGTAAGTACTTCACTATCGACCAATCTAATTACACCCGGGGAAACGGTTGCAAAATTATTGGTAAATCTTTTAACTCACACGAATCTAAGAATTTCTTCTTCAATCGAGTTGTCAACTTGTGGAATGGGCTTCCCCGAAACGTTATAGACTGCATCACCGTTGATTCATTTAAACTCCGCCTAGACAAATATCTCGCATCAAACCCGCGACTGACTGCGTTTGTAAATGAATAACTTTATTTTATCCCCCCCTCAGTTACTAACCCATCTGTCCCCTACTAACTTCCTAATCCTGCCACGGACATTAGTTCCAGGGCAGTAATTCCCTTTCCAATGTTCCCTTACCCCCTCTAAACCACGGTTTGGACACTTGATCCTCAGTGTTTTGGAGGACAAGCAACCTAGAAGGGTCACTAGATCTGTTGTTGCTTGATTTCCTTTGTACTCCTTTGTACTATAAGCCGCCTTTCTTGGCCTTCTTCTCCCGCATGTTTAGCCCCATTAGTTTTCAAATTTTAGACACTCGGCCCATTAGTTTTCATATTTTAAGATCTTTCACCCCATAACTTTTTCAATATTAGTATCTTTCGAGTAATTTAGGTGTCAATTTTTTTCGTGGCAAGCAAAAGCGAGCCTGAAATTATAGGAGGAATTGGCCTTAGGCCGGGAAATTTTTCTACCGAAAAATTTACAAATGTATCTCGAAGGGAGGTCTATGGGGTGATATTTTAAGTTTGATGGAGGTCTAGCGAGGAAACTAAGAAATAGTGTTAAATCAATACATAGATACAAATTACAGTATACACCCAAACATAGAGTACCATATATAACCCAAATTAACCAAACCCGATATTACATAATCTAACCTAACCCAACCTGTTCTATATGTAACTAACCAAACACGCAAGCCTAACTTAACATACCCAACTCAATCAAACCGAGCCCAACGCAATCAAAACTAACCGAGTCCTAGAAATGTAACATGTCCAAACCCACACTAACGTACGTACCTTCTCTGTTCATTACTATAGTCTATTCGTTGTCAGTAGGCGATAACTCATGACGTCTAACTTCTGTAACTCAAAATCGACTAAAGTAATCGAGCTAATATGTCTACCATTTGGGAAGAGTCAGTCGAGGAATAGATATGGAATTTTACAGCCAATTTGCTCTAGCTCTTATTGTGTTACAGAGGATAGAAGTCATGATTTCTCGCCTACTTACAGCGAATAGACTATAGTTAATCTCTCCACACATATGGTTTGCTAGCCGTCCTTCCATGTACATGATTGCCTGTCTGCTCTCAATGCCTGCAATCATCTCTCACTGTCTGAATGCAGGAGCTTCACACTTCTCTGCTTGCATTCATGTTGTCTACTCCAGATGATTGCCTCACTTTGTATACCTACTTAACTACATATATATCAACTTACCTACATATCTACTTATATAACTACTTACCTACCTATCAACCTTTCTGTGTCTATCTCTGTCTAACTGAAGTGCACTTCACTTTTCTACTTGATTTCAGTTAGTCTACTTTCCGTCAGAATGATGAAACGTGTTAGTGTTATTGTGGCTATCAATGAAAGAATTAGTGCGTTCAAAAAACAAATTGTCAATTAAAAAATTAGTTGAGATACATTTTGCACTTTTCAGTAATGTTAGCCCTTTCTATGAGCTGAATATAGTATACTAATGTTAGCCAAAACAAATCAAAATGACACAGTGCGCTGTTAAAGATATTCCATTGTGATTACGGTCATTAAGGATACAAAAAGCAAGTTGCCTGTAAAGAGTGTCTCCCACAAAGCCATATGAGTGGCAGAGCCAAATTCAAAAGGACGTTGGGGTAAAAGTGCCTGGACACATGAATTATATAGTAGTTTAAGTCATTGAATGAAAGAAAGATTGATTGAGGGAGAGAGTCCCAGAGTTCACTTGTTGAGTAGAAGAATGACAGAAGCTTTGCTAATTCTTGTGTTGTAGAGGTTGGACAGCTGGTCAGAATAGAAGTGAGGCTGTGTTGAAAGGCGGGTGCCTAGCACTCGCTGCAAGGGAGAGTGTATGCAATGAGAGAGCTCTGAAGAACATTGATTGTTGTAATAGCGATAGAAGAGTGAAAGAGATGCAACATTGCAACGTATTGTTGTTATGGTCTTTCCCTACGATGCCTGGCCGAACAGCCCCTAGTCTATAATGAAGGCCATGGCCACGATCGGGCTATCCCACAGGGCTATCAAGGAGTGTAGATTGTGTTGTTGGCAAAGAAATGGGGCGAATGGTCTTGACATCACCAAATTAACAGGCTAAACGTCAACAAATCTGTAAAATAATGGGCTAAACATGAGGAAGAAGGCAGTCCAGAAAACCGACCCATTTCCTCTTAACACAGTCTAACAGGAAAACAGGAACTCAAATTACTTTAACGTCACCAAACCAAACTAATGCAAACTCAACTTGGCATAATCTAATCTCAACTAAACCAACCTATTCTAATGTAACCCAACCCAACCTAAATTATCAATTTATGTTATGTTCCTCTCTCTCGCCCGCCTTCCTTGTACAGTCGGCCTAATAAGTGATGTCTCGGCACCAAGTATATTTTGGTCGATAATTGGTATCAGCCATGTCTAAAACTTGATTTATTCGTTTCGAGTGAGATATACAAGCATGGTCCAACACTTACCCACCCTATTCAACATATGACCGACATTAATACAGCACAAAGCGCGCAAAACATAATGACAGCTGAGCCATGACTTATTAGCGTGACCGTACAGTGCGTGATTGTATGTGTGCTCTCAATGCCAGCAATCATTATTTAGTGTCTGACAGCTTATACTAACACCATCACACTTCACTGTATGAAGGCATATTTGTATACATTCGTCTCTGTTGCTTACTTGTCTATTCTTAACTCTTTCATTATACCATGAGACATTGTTTCTATACAGTATATCCAGCCTATTTTTGGAGGACTATAGGACTTAAGAATTTGATTTTAAGTTAGATCGATATTCTTAAGCCCTATTAAAAACGTTAAATGATCACCCGAGTAGAATGAAGAATAGTGTCTCAATACTGATAGAGGGTTAACTATATTACATCTATACCTACTGTATCAACTAACTTACCTGCTAACTACTGTATATATTGACCTAACTGCTTACCTCTCTCTCTCTCTCTCTCTCTCTCTCTCTCTCTCTCTCTCTCTCTCTCTCTCTCTCTCTCTCTCTCTCTCTCTCTCTCTCTCTCTCTCTCTCTCTCTCTCTCTCATATATATATATAATTATATATATATATATATATATATATATATAATATTATATTATAACCAACTTGCGAAGATAGTTATTTTGATCTTCTCTGTTTAACTCCATTAGTATGGCAATTTTAAGACATTTCACCTACAGTATGTAGTTAGGCGATTACATGGCGGTTCACCCTTCAGAACTATAGGAACAAGTACCGAAAAAAGTAAAAAAATTGCTTGGTGTGTGTGTGTGTGTGTGTGTGTGTGTGTGTCTTTACTTTATTTGTTTGAAGGGAGTCTAGGGAGGCGTATATTTGTTGTCATCGGGAACAAACTAACAAATATTATTAAAAAATGGCAAAAGCTATAAATAGAACAATAGTAATCAACATAATATTATAATAACGACCAAGACCCGAGATAATATAATGGTAACTACTGTTAAATAATAATATCTAGTGTATAATAACTAAACCGGCACCTGACAACGGTATGAATTGTGTGAGTTTTTAGCCTTTAGATTGCATAAAAATGTCTTTGCATTATTTTTCATTAATGATCAAGTGCTTACCTGATCACTTATACTATATGGTTTAGGTATGCTTAACTATGTATATCAAGTAAACCGTATGTTCTTGTAATAAGTAATGTAGGTGCGGTTTAAGTATAACGTACATTCAACCTGTGCCAAAGAAGGGTGACCGCTCTCAACCCTCCAACTATCGTCCAATTGCTCTTATCTCTTGTCTTTCTAAAGTTTTTGAAACTATTCTTGCTTCCAAATTTCTTAAGCATTTCTCTTCTCATAATCTGCTCTCAGATCGCCAGTATGGCTTCCTTAAGGGTCGCTCTACTGGTGATCTTCTTTCATATCTTACTAACTCTTGGTCATCCTCCTTTCGGGACTTCGGTGAGACTTTTTCTATTGCACTAGACATATCGAAAGCCTTCGATAGAGTCTGGCATAAATCTTTAATTTCTAAACTAACCTCCTTCGGTTTCTATCCCTCCATCTGTGCCTTTGTCTCTAATTTCCTTTCCGGCCGTTCCATAGCTGCGGTTGTGGACGGCCATTGTTCACTTCCTCACCCTATATACTCCGGTGTTCCTCAGGGCTCTGTCCTATCTCCTATTCTCTTTCTAATTTTTATAAATGATCTCCTTAACTGTACCTAATTCCCATCCATTCATACGCAGACGACTCAACCTTACACTACTCCATTAGTTTTTCAGAACGCCCCAGCCAACACTCCCTCAACGACAAACGTAATGAAGCCATAGAACTCTTAAATTCTGATCTAAATACTATTTCCAATTGGGGCAGAGAAAACCTTGTTAACTTTAATGCTTCCAAAACCCAATTTCTCCATTTATCTACCCGTCAGGATCTCCCAGCGGACTATCCCTTATTCTTCAACAATACAAAAATCAACCCTTCATCTTCTCTCAATATTCTTGGTGTCTCTTTTTCTTCTGCTCTCATTTGGAAGGACCATATTACCAGTCTTGCTAAGGCAGCCTCCCAGAAGCTGGGTGTGCTCAACCGCCTTAGGGGGTTCTTTTCCCCTGCACAGCTTCTTGCTCTGTACAGGGGCATAGTGCGCCCTTGTATTGAGTATTGTTCACATGTGTGGGGAGGTTCCTCTCACACCGCTCTCCTAGACAAAGTTGAAAGGAAGGCCTTTCGTATCATTAACTCCCGTCCACTCACCAACTCTCTGCAATCTCTCTCTCTCCGCCGCAATGTTGCATCTCTCTCGCTATTCTATCGCTACTATAATAATCAGTGTTCCTCAGAGCTATCCCAGTGCATACCACCTCCTTTACGTAGGGCACGTGGTACCCGTCTTGCAACTCAATCCCACCCCTACTCTGTGCAACTCTCCAACCCAAGAGTGAAACTTTACTCTCAAACTTTCTTCTACTCAACATCTGAGCTCTGGAACTCTCTCCCAGAATCAGTCTTTCCCTCTTCCTATGACTTAAATTGCTTCAAACTCCGTGTGTCCAGGCATTTTGGCTCGAACGTCCCTTGATTTTGGCCCTGTCACTCTTTCAACTATGGGGGAGGCACTCGCTATAGGCAGTTATGCCTTTTGCCTCCCTCAATCACATAGAAAAAAAAAAAAATATAGGAACAACAGGACATTGAATTAATTATATGCCTTTCATCACGGCTATAAAACAGGTAATTATAATAATTGGGTATACTGGTAGTGATGTTCCTTTCTATCCTTATATTTATGTGTTTGCTACCACCAATATGGCGTTTAAAGGATATAATATTATTGACACTATATTCTTCCATACCTTCTATTATCTCTTGTATTTTTTATTTTTACTATACACTTTTGATATAATTCTTTAGTGCATACTTCTGCATTACGCTATTCAGTGTGCAGTTGGGTCTGAGTTCATAACTAGATTGATATGGAGTATTTGGTAAATGGATCTCGACTGACTGGGGACAGAGGTGCATGGGGGCGGTTCGTTCGTGGCCAACCCTTCGGGGGTCACGGCGTCAGGCAATAAATAGATAGATAGATAGATCTCGATCGTAGTCATGTACTTAACCTAAAACTGCCTTGGTGGTGTAATGATTAGAATGTTTAAAAATCTGTATGTGGTATCCCAGGTTCGAATCCCAGGAGTCTCACATGCTTGCAATAATTCAATTGGTAGGTGTTTGGTGTTGGGAGTGAAATTAATTAATTAGATTAATTCTATAGGTTCGAGAATAATTCGTAGCGAGGTCGGTCCTTTGAGATATTATGTGCACCATAAATTGTGTTTTCCTTTCACATAATCATTACGCTATTCAGTGTGCAGTTGGGTCTGAGTGCATGATTAGATTGATATGCAGTATTCGATAAATGGTGGTGTAAGGGTTTGAGTGTTTACAAATCTGTATGTGGTATCCAAGGTTCGAACCCTGGAAGAATCACATGCTTGCATTAATTTCATTGAGAGGTGTTTGGTGATGGGATTGAAATTATTTTATTAGATTAATGAATGCATTAATAAACAAAACAGTGCCAGAACAAAAGCAGAATGCAAAACACACACGCACACACTCTCTAGTATGTATGACATCATTAGCAAAGGTATAATCATCGCACCAACACCTACCATCATTCATCATACAATTATAGTTCCTCATAGCCACCACCGTCCATCACAATTACCATCATTCAACCCCAACAACCTAATCACTAGTGCTGCAACTTCCCACTGTCTACCACTGCCACCATCAACAGCAACCGTAACAGTCACAATCCAACACCTCCACCACAACTACAACAACTAGACACTGTGTTAGCCAATGTATAAGCATCACACCAACACAATCTATTATGTAATTATCATTCCTCAAAGCCAGAACCATCCATCTCAATTACCAGTGCTTAACCACTACTAAGCCAGCTTCCACAGCCAAACACAACAACTAACATGTTCGACCATCCCACCACACCATATCACAACTATAACAATTACCACAACTCTCTACAACAACCATAACAATCACATCCAGCAACAAAAACTAAAATCCACAATCATCTCAATCCCATAAAAACTAAAATAATCTACCAAAAATCTTAACGAAATTCTCAAACACATCAGAGTATAGTTTAAATTCAAAAGAAGGGAAGAAGGAAACACACATTCAATGAAAAACAAGTTCTTGTTCCTAATGGCATTTTTTTTTCATAAAGTGTCTGTAACAAGGGAGCAAGTTCTAAAGATTGTCTTTATGGTTATGTGAGAGATCTCATTAGGACCTGGAGCTATATCTACTGATAGATTATCTTATATTGGTTTAACATGTCTTGTGTGAATCTGCATGACAAGAATTTTGGGGGGAATCAAAATCAAGCACGGGAACGTCTTGATGCCTGTTGTCCAAGGTTGAATTAGTGGAGAATATATTGAGGAAGATATTGGCTTTCCCACGAGGGTCAATCACTAGAGTACTATCTGCAGCTTTTAATGGTGTTATGGATGTTGTTTTGTTGAAGTTAGAGTTGAAATTGTTGAGAGTTGACCAGAAAGTTTTATTGTCATTAGGATTATTTGTTTACTTATAAAGGAAAATTGGTATGGTCATGCAATGTTAGAATGATGTCTTTATTTTGTTGTATATAATTATATGATTCAAATGTTCTTGAACTTGTGCATGCATTATAAACTATTGACGTTTGGATTGTTGCTCGTACAGAGTCATGGTCGAACCATGTCGGGGAATTTGATCTTTTACTGTACTGCTGGCGAAGAATGAACAATTCTGTTCTAATTATGATGAAGTCATTGATATGGTTTTTGGTGGTGTTTGAGACGTCGGAGAAATATATGGAGGAGCAAGGGATATCATCTAGAACAGTTCAGAACCCCTCACAGTTCAGAACCCCTCCCAGTCCGCCCTTTAATAATGCCATTAAGTTACCGTGTCAGGTTCAGAGTGGGGAGGTGTCTTGCGAGTCACACGTGATGCTTTAATAAGACAATGGTCAGAGGATCCTAGTGGAGACATTACATCAACGATGTAGTTGTCTGGGTTAGTGGATAGATATTATGATCTAGAAGGTATGGGTTGTGGACTGGAATGCAGATAGGTCGCTTTACTAGTTGAGTGAGATAAAAATGGGTCTGCACACAGCTCACATTCAAGACCAGGATCATCTGTTCTGGCTGAATGAGTGAGCCATTCAACATTATGGACATGACACTTACCCAACACAGTAGTTTCAAAAGCGATATTAATATTTAAAGTATTGAGTTGTGAGGATAAAGATTCAAAGAGGCTGAGATCCGGTGAGTCATTTGGAGAACAATAAACAATAGATGTACTTGATTGCATTAGAAGAATTTGACAAATATATGGAATAATGAAAGTTAGGTGAGGTGAATTCGAAAATGCTGTCCAGGGCGATTTAAGATTTTACAGAACAGCAAGTACTGTCCTTAGACCTAAAATAATTATGAGATTGGTAGCCTTGAAATTTGTAATTAGTTGGATCTGTTGAGAAAGAGATTTGTGTTTCGATGAGGAAGTCGACACTGGGTAATTGTTATTCGAGAAAAGGGATAAACAGAATGAAGCTTAAAGTTAAGCACATGGATGTTTGAAAAGTACTGTAGATCGTGTTTTTGCACTGAGAAGCAGTTTTTGTAATTGGTATGGCTCATGCTGGCACACAACCCACAACCCACTACAATTACCACAACTCTGCCACTACAACCATGTCTCTCCACACTATCCATAACCACAGCCCATCATAAGGACCAAATGTATCAGTCAATTAGTATCCCTCATAATTATCACCATCCACAACATTCACCATCAATCAAACCACAACAACAACAACAAAAACAACAACTCACCATCACAATAATCACAGCTATCATTCAATGACCGTCTCTCATAGCAACCACCATACACCACATTCACCAGCTGTAAACTATAACTATAGGTAGCGCCAACGGACTTGACAAAACTCTTGATCCCGGATCTCTCTGTAACTAAAAAGGGCCTCGAGCAAACTGGCTGTAAATATTCACACTTATTTCCTGGTGGACTCTTCTTAAATGATAGAAACGTCAGCCCGATTACTTTCATACACTTCGAGTTATTAAGGGGTCAAGGTTATTGTCAAGTTCGCTGGCGCTACCTATACCACAGCCCACTTCCTCAACAACCACTAAGTCGGTTTAATTTCAGCTGACGGTAAATTGAATCCCCTAACACTAACTTTTTTGATACGTAGTTGAAAAATATGAACCCACTGTTTCTATGGCATATTAACCCCTTCAGACTCCTATGACGCAGAGGTTGTCAGATTAGCAATAAGAAATAGAGTTCTCTCACTCTTATAATTACCTCTCCAAACTTAGTTTTCTGCCCATAGCTAACTCAAAGACAACTGCAGAGGTTGAAGTAACTAAACTAAAGGTTTCTAAATACCCATGATGGTAACAAAGGTTTTAAAGTACCCCTAATAGGCTCAAAATCGCGTCATATGTCGGAGAGGGTTAATGCTAAGTTTTCATAATTAACATATTATTTCGCTCACAATCTTCGTAATAACTGGGCAATCAAGATGGGGACATGGAAAATTACCGTCAGCTGGAAAGAAACTGCCTATATTATCACAACACCACCACAACTACCACCACCACATCTATCAATCATCCATCACCATATCCATCACTTAGCAACAACTACCACAACCCACTAGAGCTACAATCATTTATCAAACAGCAACCATCCCTCATAGCGATCACCATCCATCATAATCACCATCACTTAACTACCACAAACAGCCTCCAAGGTCGTTGGTTATTTTGTTTTGGGGTCACAGAGAATATAAGGTTATTTCCACCATGTTAACCCTATCATACATTATCTTATTTTACGCTGTAAATTAATGATGATATAAAGACAGTATGGAAAAGGTAATTAGAGTGCCCATATTAATTTACATTTCAATGGTCTGTTGGTAGAAAACATAGTTTTAATTAATATAATTAATTAATTTAACTCCCAACACCAAACACCACTCAATGAAATTAATTAATTAAAGCATGTGATCATCCCGGGATTCGAACCTGGGA
Source organism: Lithodes maja (assembly GCA_037953745.1). Lineage (NCBI taxonomy): Eukaryota > Metazoa > Arthropoda > Malacostraca > Decapoda > Lithodidae > Lithodes > Lithodes maja. The sequence goes on from JBAKBP010038275.1 coordinate 15,176, forward strand.
TACCACATACAGATTTTAAGCACCCTAACCATTACACTATCAAAACCGTTAAAGGTTAAGTAAATGACTACGATTGATGTCCATTATCGAATACCGGATATTTGTCTAATCAACCACTGAGACCCAACTGCACAGTGAATAGCGTAATGCTTATGTGAAAGGAAAGAACAATTTATGGTGCACAGATCTCAAAGGACCAATCTCGCTATGAATTATTTCTGAACCTATATAATTAATCTAATTAATTAATTTAATTCCCAACACCAAACACTTCCCAATTAAATTAATGAAAACATGTGATCCTCCCGGGATTCGAACCTGGGATACCACATACAGGAATATGAGGAACAGGTATATACAAAACTCAAAGGTAAATCACTATCAATATGCCCAACTTGATAATTATGATTTATCTTTATTATACCAATACCTTATTACCGTTTTACAGTAGACTTTTTTCAGTAGGCTATGACAATTTTCCTTATATGCTGGCTATTAATAGTTCATTTTATAAAAGTTTAGGAAGGATCTGCGGAAAATACTAAGTTAATCAAACCAGTTTGAAGTCTTTCCTTCCTATGGGCCCTTCCTAAGCTGAAGAAAGACGACTTCTAGGAGCCAGAATAATATGAACAATACGTCATTCGTCCTGGAAAGGTGAATAAGTGGACTTGCCCATCTTTCCTGTTAGTCTTATGGAACTTTTGTCTTTCTCTTTCTTAAAAACTGAGGTTAAGCTAACCTCAGTATACTAATTAATAGTCTAATTAATGTATCCTTTCTAAATAGTTTGTGGGCACGTACATTGGATCCTTAAACAATGTTACTGCAACTGGTCGAAAAGACTACCTCTGCGTTCAGTTTACTGCCTCTCGTCATGAGGTGCTTTTTTATTATTTGAGTATATTTTGTCACCGAAGTCACCGTGAAAAAAAAGAGAGAGAGAGAGAGAGAGAGAGAGAGAGAGAGAGAGAGAGAGAGAGAGAGAGAGAGAGAGAGAAAAAGAGACGGGGGGGGGGGGGGGGGTTACAGGAGAGTACATCAGACTGGGGCAGGTAGTGCAATAAAGGCTTCCTGTGTTAGGCTGAAGGAAAGGAAGGATGGAGGAAATGAAGGAAAGAAGAACGGAGGGATGGACAAAAATGAAGAAAAGGGAAGGAGGAAATGATGG
>JBAKBP010038276.1:0-16345 GCA_037953745.1 Lithodes maja
GTCTGTTTTCGTTGTTTTTTCGTCCTTTAGTCTCCTCTTAGTTTCTTTTTTCTTTTTCTTTATTTATGTCCATTTTGCAGTGGAATCTTCGTAGTCTTAATGCTCAAAGGATTGACTTAAGTTTTCTTCTTTCTCTTCACTCCCCTAAGGTCGTTTGTCTTCAGGAGACTCGTCTTTTCTCTTCTCCTGTTCCCTTTCCTCATTACTCTTTTTATAGTTCTCCCCACTCTCTCCATGATACTCGTCTTCTTATTCATCGTTCTGTCCCTTTTGAAGAGCTGTCCTTTTCTACTCATTTCCCTTGCACCTTTGCTAGAGTCTATCTTGACCGCTGGTTGACAGTGGTTTCTGTATATTTGTCGCCTTCTCTTCCCATCGATTTTTCCGAATTCTCCGGGATTTTATCTAAGTTGCCCACTCCATTCTTAGTCCTTGGTGATTTTAATGGTCGGCACACCTTGTGGGGTGACAATGTTATTTCGCCCCGGGGTCGTCGGCTTGAACCTTTTCTCTCTGCCCGTAATCTTTTTATCCTTAATTCTGGTACTCCTACTCATTTTGATGCTCGGACTCGTACGTTTTCCTGTATCGATCTTTCCCTGTGTTCCCCTTCAGTTTCCCTTGATTTTCATTGGTCAGTTCTCGAGAATTCTCACAATTCCGACCATTTTCCCATTCTCCTTTCTCTGACTTCCTACTCTCCAACTCCTAACTCCCCTCGTTGGTGCTTCCAGCGGGCGGACTGGTCTTCTTTCGCTTCCCTTACTGTTCCTTCTTTGCTTCCTCCTCCTTTCTCAGCGGTCCGTGTCATGCTCTCGTTTTTTCTGGATCTGGTTTTCGGTGCTGCTTTGCCATCCATTCCCCGGACGTCTCGCCCTTTCTCATCTAAATGCGTCCCTTGGTGGTCTCCTGAGTGTTCCAGGGCCCTCCGGGTTAAACGGGCGGCTTGGAAAAGTTTTCGCCGTAAGCGTCTCACCCCTGCTTCTCAGGAGTCATTTTTTCTCTTTCGCCGTGCGTCTGCTCTTTTCCGTCGTACTACCAAAGCCGCTAAACGCCGGAGTTGGGAGTCCTATGTTTCTTCTATTACGTCTCGCACTCCTGTCGCTTCGGTTTGGAAACGTATTCGTAAGATCTCTGGTAAACATCTTCCCTTCCGTGCTCCAGTCCTCCGCATTGATGGTGTTTCTGTGGCAGACTCCGAAACAATTGCTGATCGATGGGGCTCGTACTTTCGCTCCGTTAGCAGTGGTTCTCACCTCTCTGCTGAGTTTCACTCGCTTAAAGTCGTTGCGGAAAGTACTCCAATTACTTTTAGTCTTTCCTCTGACGAATCCTATAATGCTCCTTTTTCCTCAACTGAGTTACGCACCGCTCTCCGTGCCTGTAAGAACACTTCTGAGGGTCCTGATGGTATCCATTATCTCATGCTCAAACATCTTTCTTCGCAAGCTCTGGTCTTCTTGTTAGCTCTCTATAACAAGATTTGGTCTTCTGGTGTTTTCCCTCCCTCTTGGAGTACTGCCCTGACCATACCTTTTCTTAAACCTGGCAAGTCTGGGTTCTCCCCACAGGACTATCGCCCTATTGTCCTTACCAGTTGCCTGTGTAAACTCTTTGAACGTATGATTAACGCTCGTCTCATGTGGATTCTTGAGTCGCGCCATTTGTTGTCTTCTTCCCAGTTCGGGTTCAGACGTGCTCGTAGTACGCTTGACCCCCTCCTTCGCTTGGATTCTTATATCAGGACGGCTTTTGCTCGTCGTCAAACTGTCATTGCTGTTTTTTTCGATCTCGAAAAGGCCTATGATTCTACCTGGAAGTACCACATTTTGCGTCAGCTCCGTTCTTGTGGCATTTACGGTAATCTAGGAGTCTTTATTCAGAATTTTCTTTCTTCTCGGTCCTTTCGTGTCAGAGTCGCTTCCCACTTGTCTCGTCTTTACCCTCAGTTGGAAGGTGTCCCTCAGGGTTGTGTCCTGAGTACCGTCCTTTTTCTCATTGCTATCAACGGTATCGTGTCTTCTCTTCCTGTCGGGGTTCGGTCTTCCTTGTATGTCGACGACTTTGCGATTTACGCAGCCGACTCAGATATTGCTGCTTTACGTCTTTTTATCCAATCCGCTATTCTGGCTGTTTCTTCATGGGCAACCCGCCACGGGTTCCGTTTTTCCACCTCCAAATCCTGCGCGATGTCCTTTACTCGTTGCCATTCTATTCCTCATCCTCCTCTTACTCTTTATGGTACTGCCCTCCCTTATCGTTCCTCTACTACTTTTTTGGGTCTTACTTTTGATTCTCGTCTTAATTGGTCCGCTCATGTTTCTTCTCTCAAGGTTGCTGCCTTACTCCGCCTCCGCCTTCTTCAGTCCTTGTCCCACCTCACTTGGGGTGCTGATCGAGCGCTTCTTCTTCGGCTTCATACGGTTCTTGTCCTCTCTAAGTTGGATTATGGCTGTCAAGTTTACTCTTCAGCCTCTGATTCTGTTCTCCATGCTCTTGATTCTGTTCATCACTCTGGTCTTCGTCTTGCCCTTGGTGCTTTTCGTTCCTCTCCTGTTGAAAGCCTCTATGCTGAGTCTGGTTTCCCTTCTCTTTATCGCCGTCGGGCTCTCCTGTCCCTTCGTTCTTACGCTCGCCTTCAACAATTCCCATCTTCACATCTTTCCCTTCCCCCTTCGGTCGTTGCTACTTTTTCGTCTCACCCCCGTCTTGGTTCTCCGTTTTCTGTCCGCATGCTCTCGCTGCTCGCATCGTGCTCTTTCCCTGTTTCTAACGTCCTCCCTTTCCGCTTTTGCTCTTTTCCCCCCTGGCTTTTCCCTCGTCCTTCGGTTTGCCCTTCCATCCTTCCTTGTTCCAAGTCCTCTACTTCTCCCCTCGTTCTTCGGTCTCGTTTCTTAGATCACCTCTCTCTTCACGCTGCAACCACTCCTGTGTTTACTGATGGCTCCAAGACGTCGGTAGGCGTGGGGTTTGCCGTCCTTTTTCCCACTTACTCGTATCAATATTCTTTACCTCCCGTTGCCAGTATATTAACTGCTGAACTTTATGCTATTTTTATTGCCCTCCGTTTTATGTGTTCCTTCCCCTCCTCGTCCTTTACTTTGTTCTCTGATTCTCTCAGTGCTCTACTTCTCTTACAGTCCTCCCCTGCTCTACACCCTTTAGTTCTTTCCATTCAGGAATGGCTTTTCCGCCTTTCCGTCCGCAAAAAGCTTGTTCGTTTTTGCTGGGTTCCCAGTCACGTTGGCGTTTGCGGTAATGAGCGGGTTGATTGCCTTGCTCGTTCTGCTGCCGTGCGGGGTACCCGCTCCTCACTTGCTGTCCCGGCCTCTGATTTCTTCCCTGCCTTGTCCAGGTTTCTTTGGTCGAGGTGGCAGACTCAGTGGTCCGCTCTCTCCGTTAATAAACTTCGTTCTGTCAAACCGTCCGTTTCTGGGTGGTCTGATCCCTCCCACCGTAATCGCCGATGGGAGACGGCTTTGGCCCGTCTCCGCATTGGCCACACCAGACTTACCCATTCGTTTTTAATGTCCCGTTCTCCTCCGACTCTTTGCTCGCGCTGTACCATTCAGCTTTCTGTCTCCCATCTTTTCCTCGATTGCCCCTTATTTTCCGTTGCCCGCACGCGTTTCTTCCCTTTTCTGGCTTTCCTCCGCCGGCCGCCATGTCTTGCAGATTTTCTTTCTGAATCTCCCTCGTTTTCTATCTCCCGTATTATGTCCTTCCTTCATCATGTTCGAGTTCTCGATGATATTTAGTTAACTTCCTTCCCGTCTTTACCTATTTCGTGCCATATGGCCTTTGTCGCCTGGTGCGTTGACTTCATTAATGTAATGTAATGTAAGGGGGGATGGGCGTATTTATTGCCTCAGTTAAAACAGATGAACTTTAAGGGGGGATGGGCGTATTTATTGCCTCGGTTAAAGCAGATGAACTTGAAGGGGGGATGGGCGTATTTATTGCCTCAGTTAAAGCAGATGAACTTGAAGGGGGGATGGGCGTATTTATTGCCTCAGTTAAAACAGATGAACTTGAAGGGGGGATGGGCATATTTATTGCCTCAGTTAAAACAGATGAACTTGAAGGGGGGATGGGCGTATTTATTGCCTCAGTTAAAGCAGATGAACTTGAAAGGGGGATGGGCGTATTTATTGCCTCAGTTAAAACAGATGAACTTGAAGGGGGGATGGGCGTATTTATTGCCTCAGTTAAAACAGATGAACTTGAAGGGGGGATGGGCGTATTTATTGCCTCAGTTAAAGCAGATGAACTTGAAGGGGGGATGGGCGTATTTATTGCCTCAGTTAAAACAGATGAACTTGAAGGGGGGATGGGCGTATTTATTGCCTCAGTTAAAACAGATGAACTTGAAGGGGGATGGGCGTATTTATTGCCTCAGTTAAAACAGATGAACTTTAAGGGGGGATGGGCGTATTTATTGCCTCAGTTAAAACAGATGAACTTGAAGGGGGGATGGGCGTATTTATTGCCTCAGTTAAAACAGATGAACTTTAAGGGGGGATGGGCGTATTTATTGCCTCAGTTAAAACAGATGAACTTGAAGGGGGGATGGGCGTATTTATTGCCTCAGTTAAAGCAGATGAACTTGAAGGGGGGATGGGCGTATTTATTGCCTCAGTTAAAACAGATGAACTTGAAGGGGGGATGGGCGTATTTATTGCCTCAGTTAAAACAGATGAACTTGAAGGGGGGATGGGCGTATTTATTGCCTCAGTTAAAGCAGATGAACTTGAAGGGGGGATGGGCGTATTTATTGCCTCAGTTAAAACAGATGAACTTGAAGGGGGGATGGGCGTATTTATTGCCTCAGTTAAAACAGATGAACTTGAAGGGGGGATGGGCGTATTTATTGCCTCAGTTAAAACAGATGAACTTGAAGGGGAGATGGGCGTATTTATTGCCTCAGTTAAAACAGATGAACTTGAAGGGGGGATGGGCGTATTTATTGCCTCAGTTAAAACAGATGAACTTGAAGGGGGGATGGGCGTATTTATTGCCTCAGTTAAAACAGATGAACTTGAAGGGGGGATGGACGCATTTATTGCCTCAGTTAAAACAGATGAACTTGAAGGGGGGATGGGCGTATTTATTGCCTCAGTTAAAACAGATGAACTTTAAGGGGGGATGGGCGTATTTATTGCCTCAGTTAAAACAGATGAACTTGAAGGGGGGATGGGCGTATTTATTGCCTCAGTTAAAGCAGATGAACTTGAAGGGGGGATGGGCGTATTTATTGCCTCAGTTAAAACAGATGAACTTGAAGGGGGGATGGGCGTATTTATTGCCTCAGTTAAAACAGATGAACTTGAAGGGGGGATGGGCGTATTTATTGCCTCAGTTAAAGCAGATGAACTTGAAGGGGGGATGGGCGTATTTATTGCCTCAGTTAAAGCAGATGAACTTGAAGGGGGGATGGGCGTATTTATTGCCTCAGTTAAAACAGATGAACTTGAAGGGGGGATGGGCGTATTTATTGCCTCAGTTAAAGCAGATGAACTTGAAGGGGGGATGGGCGTATTTATTGCCTCAGTTAAAACAGATGAACTTGAAGGGGGGATGGGCGTATTTATTGCCTCAGTTAAAGCAGATGAACTTGAAGGGGGGATGGGCGTATTTATTGCCTCAGTTAAAACAGATGAACTTGAAGGGGGGGTGGGCGTATTTATTGCCTCAGTTAAAACAGATGAACTTGAAGGGGGGATGGGCGTATTTATTGCCTCGGTTAAAACAGATGAACTTGAAGGGGGGATGGGCGTATGTATTGCCTCAGTTAAAGCAGATGAACTTGAAGGGGGGATGGGCGTATTTATTGCCTCAGTTAAAACAGATGAACTTGAAGGGGGGATGGGCGTATTTATTGCCTCAGTTAAAACAGATGAACTTGAAGGGGGGATGGGCGTATTTATTGCCTCAGTTAAAACAGATGAACTTGAAGGGGGGATGGGCGTATTTATTGCCTCAGTTAAAACAGATGAACTTGAAGGGGGGATGGGCGTATTTATTGCCTCAGTTAAAACAGATGAACTTGAAGGGGGGATGGCCGTATTTATTGCCTCAGTTAAAACAGATGAACTTGAAGGGGGGATGGGCGTATTTATTGCCTCAGTTAAAACAGATGAACTTGAAGGGGGGATGGGCGTATTTATTGCCTCAGTTAAAACAGATGAACTTGAAGGGGGGATGGGCGTATTTATTGCCTCAGTTAAAACAGATGAACTTGAAGGGGGGATGGGCGTATTTATTGCCTCAGTTAAAACAGATGAACTTGAAGGGGGGATGGGCGTATTTATTGCCTCAGTTAAAACAGATGAACTTGAAGGGGGGATGGCCGTATTTATTGCCTCAGTTAAAACAGATGAACTTGAAGGGGGGATGGGCGTATTTATTGCCTCAGTTAAAACAGATGAACTTGAAGGGGGGATGGGCGTATTTATTGCCTCAGTTAAAACAGATGAACTTGAAGGGGGGATGGCTTATTTATTACCTCAGTTATGTATCTTTTTATCATTTTTCTAGTGCCTCCTTATACCTTCAAGTTTTAAAAACAGCCCCCCCCCCCCTTTATGATAATTTTTTTATTTTTTTCGATAGAATAAATGTCCTAGCCGAGGGCCGATTCCTCTTAAATTACTGGCTCGCTATCGCTCGCCTGGAAAACATCGACACCTAAATGACACGAAAAGTCTTAATATTGACAAAGATATGGAGCGAAAGGTCTTACAGTCGCCAAACTAATGGACCGAACGTCTTATAATCTGACAAATAATGGGCTAATGGGACTAAACATGAGGAAGAAGGGGACTAGAAAAACGACCTATCTCCTCTTAATGCAGTCAAATGAAGTTTATTTCCCTAATCCCATACACCTTTGTCCCTCTCCTATTCTTTCCACGTAGCCAGGGCATGGCAGGTGAAGGTATTGAGGGATAAGCCTATACAACGGCACCTCGTAGCAACTTTCTACTTTTCCTATTTTCTGAAGTGTAGAGAGGGGAGAAGGGGTGTTGGAGAGAGTGAAAGCTGTTGGAGTGGCTTTGTTATGAGTGTTATTAGTCTGTATACGTCTCTCAACCTCCGCGTATAATATTACCCCCCACATCACTCCACAGAAACGAGAGGAACACAACACCGCTAATATTGGGTAACTGTTGTATTTACCCGTGATTGTTTGTACTTTTCATATTTTCTGAAGAGTGTAGAGAGGGGAGAATGGGTGTTGGAGAGCGAGTGGAAGCTGTTGAAGTGGCTTTGCTATGCTACTAAGGGGTAAATGTGTTGTATTTTCCCGTGATTGTTTGTTAGCATTACACGGCCGGTTGGTTCATGGTGGAAGGAATGGTGGAGGAGGATTACATGGACCTGAAGTTATTGGAGGCTCGGCTGGTTAGGCACGAGCGATGTTAAGGGTGGATGGGTGTAATTGTTGTCTCAATTTGTATTTGTGTATATTTTCATTATTGTTTTCATTTTCCGCCCTAGACCTACATCAAGCTTAAAAAAACACCCCAAGATAAAATTGTACATTTTTCGGTAGAAAAAGTTCCCGGCCGAAGGCCAGTACCTCATATAATTACAGGCTCGCTATCGCTCGCCAGGAAAAGATCGACTCCTAAATGGCACGTAATGTCTTAATAGTGACAAAGAAAAGGGTGAAAAATGTAAAAATCGCCAAACTAATAGAACTAACGTCTTAAAATTTGAAACTTATGGGGCTAAACGTGAAGAAGAAGGGGTGGGGGGAGGGAGCAGATCAATGAACCACTTAAATTAATAAAACTTCAACCCGTGTACTCCTTTCCAGAAGTAAAAAAATTACTCCCAGTTAATTTTCACGGCCCAGTTTCCTGCTCCGGTTCCCTTGTGTTTCTGGACCCCCTTCTCCCTCATGCTTAACCCCATTAGTTTTGAGATGTTATGACATTCCCCTCATCAGTTTGGCCAATTTAAGTCGCTTAGTGCCATTAGCTGCAATTTATTTAGGAACCGGTTACCGAAAAATATACAAATTAATCTCGAAAAGGTGTCCTGGGTGTATTATTATAAGCTTGGTGAAGGTTTAGGGAGGAAGCCCCCCCCAAAAAATAGTAATAACAATACTTATAGTAATAATGATGATGAAAATAATAATAATAATAATAATAATAATAATATGGTAATGAAAACAATAATACTAATAATAATAATAATATTACAAATAATAAAATTGTTATTAATTATAATAATAATAACAATAAATATACCGGTAATAATAATAATAATAATAATAATAATAATTATATTAACCCTTCTTTAGCGGGGCCCGACTTAAGTCCGTATCTAAAAAGCTGGACACTGTGGCGGGGCCCGACTTAAGTCTGTGTGCAATTTTGGCGCAATATTGGCTCTGAGAGAGAGACGAGCGACGGGAGGAGCGTAGGTTACCTCATGACCGCTCGCCACGCCCGCCGTGGGTCTACTGACATGTACTCCACACTACTCCACCCTCCCTCCCTCGCTACACACCTAAGTATGTAACGAAATGACCGTATTTTAGCGATTTTGCCCTTCGGTTGCACAATCGTTGCAAGACAACCAGTGATCGTAGAAGGATGGTTCTGGTGTCATTGGAAAGCTCAATTTACGCCCTTTCAGGGATACATAATTGTATTACGCTCTGGATCTTGTTTATGCATGAAAAAGAGCACGGAAACTATGCCATTTATGGTAAAAAGAAAACGCTGGGCGGCACGGTGAAATATACTCCACCAGCCGCTCTTTGAGTGTTAAACACATCAAATATACAGTACCTCTCCTCTTGTGCTCGTTTCCAAAGGTAATCGCTTCACGGCCCAGATTCCTGCTCCAGTTCCCTTGTGGCACTCAATGGGGGATGGTCGTATCTATTTCCTTTTTATAATTGTTTTAGTTTCCTTCCTAGACCTCCATCAAGCTTTAAAAAGAAAAAATAATCCTTTGAGATATATTTGTACATTGTTCGATAGAAAAAGGTCCCGACCGAAGGCCGGTTCCTCTTAAATTATAGGCTCACTATAGCTCACCATGAAAAAATCGACACGAAATGTCTTGGTATTGACAAAACAAATGGGGCAAAAGGTCTTAAAATTGCTAAACTGATGGGCCGAGCGTCATATAAAAGAAAACTAATGGGACTAAATAAGAGGAAGAAGGGTGACCAGAAAAACTAAACACCGGGGTTTTAGCATATTTTGTTCTTCTATATACTTTTTTACTTTCTTGTAACAGTTTGAAGTTCTTTAACCCATTCAGTACCGGTAATGTTCTTTAACCCATTCAGTACCGGTGATGTTCTTTAACCCATTCAGTACCGGTGATGTTCTTTAACCCATTCAGTACCGGTGATTTTCTTTAACCCATTCAGTACCGGTGATGTTCTTTAATCCATTCAGTACCGGTGATGTTCTTTAACCCATTCAGTACCGGTGATGTTCTTTAACCCCTTCAGTACCGGTGATGTTCTTTAAGCCATTCAGTACCGGTGATGTTCTTTAACCCATTCAGTACGGTGATGTTCTTTAACCCATTCAGTACCGGTGATGTTCTTTAACCCATTCAGTACCGGTGATGTTCTTTAACCCATTCAGTACCGGTGATGTTCTTTAACCCATTCAGTACCGGTGATGTTCTTTAACCCATTCAGTACCGGTGATGTTCTTTAACCCATTCAGTACCGGTGATGTTCTTTAACCCATTCAGTACCGGTGATGTTCTTTAACCCATTCAGTACCGGTGATGTTCTTTTTTAATATATTTTGGCAAATGTTTGATGATTTTATTAGGCTTAGGAAGGACCATCTTAAGATTGAAAGGCTACGCACTATCTCAATCCTTTTAGCAACCAAAGATTCTTCCTAAGCTAAATCGAATCGTGTAATGGTTTGCCAGAATATGATGAAAAGGACGTCACCGGTACAAAATGGGTTGAAATGTCTTTTAACAATTTGACTGACGGTGAAGTATCATTATATGGCCGAGTTTGACTGACGGTGAAGTATCATTATATGGCCGAGTTTGACTGACGGTGAAGTATCATTATATGGCCGAGTTTGACTGACGGTGAAGTATCATTATATGGCCGAGTTTGACTGACGGTGAAGTATCATTATATGGCCGAGTTTGACTGACGGTGAAGTATCATTATATGGCCGAGTTTGACTGACGGTGAAGTATCATTATATGGCCGAGTTTGCTTGTAAATTTAGGATTTTTTTTTTTTTTTCCCCCTCCTCCTCAGACCCCCATTATACAGTGATAGTGTACGAGTTACGTGCGAAGGCAATTCTTTCGCTATTCTCAACAAGTGTAATCTAGTTTCGAAGTATATTTTCGATTATAAACCGTATGATATCACATGAGTTCGATCTAATTAAGAATCACTTACCGAAAATAGATTTGTGTTAAGTTTATATTTCGCCAAAATTTATAGTTGATACCTTAAATCCGACAACACCAGTAATTAACTACCCTTAAGCTGAATAATAACGTTTGGAAATAGCGCGAATATAATGGTCCATCATGCTAAATGCGTTATCTTGCTGGTCCTTCAGGCAGGGTAAGAGTGTGAATGGGGTAATTATTACTAGTGATGAATTCAAAGGTTAAGGGAGCTCAGACGGTGTTGTGCAGCATAAATTACTGCTTCGGATCAATGGTTTAAGGCAGGGGTTTGCTTTCTAAACCTCCATCAAACTTTAAAAAAACATCCACAAGACCCCTCTTCGATATAAATTTGTACATTTCTCGGTAGAAAAATGTCCCGGCCGAAGGCCGATTCCTCTTCAAATACAGGCTCGCTATCGCTCGCCAGGAAAAAAATCAACCACTAAATGGCACGAAAAGTCTTAATATTATCAAAGCAATGGGGCAAAAGGTCTGAATATCGCCAAACTAATGGGGCGAATGTCTTGAAATCTCATAACTAATAAGGCTAAACATGAGGGAGAAGGGGGTCCAGAAAAACGGTCTGCCTCCCCTTAACTGGCGATATGTATACGTATTACAGTCTTTAATTGGCGATATGTATACGTATTAGTCTTTAATTGGCGATATGTATACGTATTACAGTCTTTAATTGGCGATATGTATACGTATTACAGTCTTTAAATCATGATGAGTTTTGCGAGTTTAATCTGGCTATCATTACACGATCACATTTAGCTTAGAAAGGACCTGTGGGAATTATAAGGGTAAATGCCATCGTAATTAGCCCTCTGACTTCCATACACCCTTCCTAATATGAATACAATTGTCTTATAATTATCAAGGTTTATTATTATGAATACATTTTAGCTGTTTTAAGATACAATACATTTTAGCTGTTTTAAGATACAATACATTTTAGATGTTTTAAGATACAATACATTTTAGATGTTTTAAGATACAATACATTTTAGATGTTTTAAGATACAATACATTTTAGATGTTTAAGATACAATACATTTTAGATGTTTTAAGATACAATACATTTTAGATGTTTTAAGATACAATACATTTTAGATGTTTAAGATACAATACATTTTAGATGTTTTAAGATACAATACATTTTAGATGTTTTAAGATACAATACATTTTAGATGTTTTAAGATACAATACATTTTAGATGTTTAAGATACAATACATTTTAGATGTTTTAAGATACAATACATTTTAGATGTTTAAGATACAATATATGCTCGATTAGTAAGTAGCAAATAATTAGAAACTCAGAAACTCAGCTTGAAATACATTGACACTTTTTTCGTTTTCGTACGCCTGGTAGGCTAATTGTGAAGCTTTTGTGGCCAGAGAGCCTTTCAATCCAATTCACATGGAGTCTAAAACAAACCTTATCCCCAATAGAATATTGTTGGCGCTATAATGTTATCTGGCTTAAATTATATATAATCCAATTGATAGATAGCAGTGTATATGAAAGTGAAGTATATGAGAATTAACAACATTAAGTGGATAGGGAAACATTAGAATAATAATAATAATAATAATAATAATGATAACAATAATAATAATAATAATACACTTTCTTTTTCTTCTGGGTGTTATATTTTACTGTATTGTTGTAATGGGTCTCTGAGTTTGAGTCTTTTGTCCGGAGGGTCTTATGTTCTAAAGTTCTTTTGTTTGGCATCCTTTCTCAGCGCCTCTCAGTGCCATGAGGGGGTGCCACTGGCGGGTATGTTCTATGCAACCCATATTATACTGCCCAGTCTTTTGCCATTCACTTTACACTTATAACCCCTTGAGGATCATGACGCGGTTTGACAGTTTATTATGGCTATCATGAGACGATTCCATGTAGAGTAGGAAGGCCGTATTGGAGTTAGAGGGTTGATTGGGCAAGTCTGTACCGTTTTAACTCTCCAGATCCTTCCTAAACGAGAAAATCATCTAATGAAAACCAGAATAGATGTCAAACCACGTCATGATCTTCAAGGAGTTAAACAGAGACGGAAATTATGATAGGTAAAGATATGTTTGATTAGATTAAGTTGAATAATACTGGCGTTCGATGTATGACTGGGAAGAACTGGGTTGCATATAATATACAGGGGTGCCAGTTCCTTTAGCAAACAGAGTGAGTAATTCATGACATGACTGTCTTTATACTAAGGTATTTTCTCAGTGTTGCGTGTTTTGGCGCCTGGTGTCTGTCTGTCTGTTTCTCTGTCTGTCTGTCTGTCTTTATTTCTGTTTTTGTCTATCCACTTGGCCCCGGCAGGCTTTGTACAGTCACTCATACAAAATCGTGGACCTCACCTAATTATATTTATAGAAGAATAGCTTTGGCATCGAATTTAGGAATATAATTTTCTATGCATCAACTACAAAACTATATAGGGAACTTGCTTTTCAATAAATAGCATAGGCATGCTATTTATTGAAAAGCAAGTTCCCTCCACGATTCAACCCACATAGTTATAATTGCATAAAGAAAAGCATGAAGGGTGTACACATTTGGCTAATTCGTTACTTCCACATAGTGATTTTGAGAAGTTATTTTGTCTTTATATTGTGCCGTTCCTGTTTTGGTTTGTTTGTTTTGCAAGTTTTAAATTTTTAAATTTTTATTTGAAGTTAATACTCATTGCACACAATGAACTATAATGATTATTACCTCCACCAACGGAGTTGGAAGAGGTTATGTTTTTGCCTCCGTTTGTATTTCAGTCTGTCTTACCGTTTGTCTGTAAACAAGATATCTCAAAATGTTATGACCTGATTTTCACGAATTTGGTGTAGGGTGCATGTGGCATAATATGAGAAAGGAAGAATATGTGCATTTGTTTTGCTATGTGGGTGAGGGAGACAAAAGGCAGAACTGCCTGTAGCAAGTGCCTCCCCTAGAGTTGAAAGAGTGACAGGGACAAAATCAAGGGACGTTCGAGCCAAAATGCCTTAACACACGGAGTTTGAAGCAAATTTAAGTCATAGGAAGAGGGAAACACTGATTCTGGGAGAGAGTTCCAAAGCTCAGCTGTTGACTCCAAGAAAGACAGAGTAACGTTTCAATCTTGGGTTGGAGAGTTGCACAGAGTAGGGATGGGATTGTGTTGCAAGACGGGTACCACGTACCCTACGTAGAGGTGGTGGTATTCACTGGGAGAGCTCTGATGAACACTGATTATTGTAGTAGCGATAGAGCGAGAGGGATGCAACATTGCGGCGAAGAGTGAGAGATTGCAGAGAGTTGGTTAGTGGACGGGAATTAATGATACGAAAGGCCTTCCTTTCTACTTTGTCTAGGATTGCTGTGTGAGAGGGTCCTCCCCACACATGTGAATAATGCTCAATACAAGGACACACTGTGCCCTTGTACAGAGCAAGAAGCTGTGCAGGGGTAAAGAACCCCTTGAAGTGGTTGAGCACACCCAGCTTCTGGGAGGCTGCCTTAGCAAGACTGGTAATATGGTCCTTCCAAGTGAGAACAGAAGAAAAAGAGATACCAAGAATATTGAGAGAAGATGAAGGATTGACTTCTGTATTGTTGAAATGTAAGGGATAGTCCTCTGGGAGTTCCGGACTGATAGTAAGATGAAGAAATCGTGTTTTGGAAGCATTAAAGGCAACAAGGTTTTCTTTGCCCCAATTGGAAATAGTAGTTAGATCAGAAAATAAGTGTTGTGTGGCTTCTTTACGTTTTTTTTTTTTTTAGGGATTGCTGGCTGAGGCGTTCTGGAAAACTAATTGAGTAGTGTAAGGTAGACAGACAGATAGACAGACATGAAGTAAATGAGATGACCGACGGAAGAAGGGTTGATGCTGGTGGACGGGTGAGGTAGGAAGGTAGTGGTGAACCAAGCTAGGAGAGGGATACAGGCAGTACGGCAACACCACTTTTCGTTGTTTTTAAGCTGACCAGAAATTGGCTGGTTTCCTTCCTGACAACATTTGGTATAGCCAAATACGTTGTTAATACCGAAACAAAACCTGTTCCTATTATGTGATGCACTGGCATAATAGTATATCTTTCCATTAGTTATTGAGAAATGAGCTGCTAAGAGAGCCAAATTTACGTCCTGTCCATTGCCAACCTAATCCTCCTCTCTTTCTAAAATTCACTTACTAGATGAGACAGAGAAAGGGGTGAGGGAACGCGGAAATGGTCCCGAACCCTAAGAATCTTAACTATAAATGTTGTTTCTGTTCGGGCTCTGTCTCGAGTCGGCCACCCCAAGCTGTGGGGTATGTGGCTGAGTAAATACATACATACAATAGTGGTGAACCAGGCTGGGAGAGGGACACAGGCAGTAGGGCACCACCACCACCCGGGACAGGACACATGCAAGATTTCAGCACCACCACCACCACCACCACCACCACCACCACTACTATCACCACCACTACCATCACCACCACTACCATCACCACCACTACCACCACCACCACTACCACCACCACCACCACCACCACCACCACTACTATCACCACCACTACCATCACCACCACCACTACCACTACCACTACCACTACCACCACCATCAGCAACACCAGGGACAGGAACACACACAATATTTCACTGCCTTATAAACTTCCCTGAACGAGACGAGTCAGGAGGAAAGATTCCAGGAGGAACTTATAGTTGACACGGCGCCCGAGGAGGAGGAAGAGAAGCAGAGGAAATTAGTGAAGGTGGAGGAGGAAGATGGTAAACAACAGAAGCTGAAGATATAATTAACAAAGTAAAGGGGCTATCACGCTGGCATATTTTTCATCTTCCATCAACAAATACACGACTTGATGAAGATTTGATTGGGAGAGGACGATTCAATGCCCAAGATCGAAAGAGGAAGGTCGAATGACAACTGATAATAAGTCCAGTCTAATATCCCCTTTAAGAAAAGCAATGGAGATACAGTAGAAGGTATAGGAGAGTAATATATTGAGAGGAGATTACTTACGTAGAATGGGGATAAAATTAATAAACTATGTAATAGAAGCGGAATAGTAGAGAATTGAGCAGAATGCGAAGGTGGAGTCGATGAAGTAAGATGAACAGGTGGAAGAGGAGGTAGTGAAGTAGCCCCTGAAGGAACAAAATCAAAGTTTATATTAAAAAGTCGGAAGGCAAAAGCGAAGTAGGAGGAGGGACAAACAGAACATACAAGAGAAGGAACACGAAAGTAAAGGCGGTGTCACACGAGCTCTTTTCTCGCCACTTTTTATGAGCAATTGTAGTCTGGCATCTTCAAAATTCACGTTTTATCTTAAATTAGCTACCTATCATAATCTACCTTCAGTCTAGTTGCCGATTCCAGTGTGAAAGAACCTCAGCATAGTACAAGAAAAAAACGTTCATCGAAAATTGCCTCAAAATACGCACGTCTGACCCCACCTTTTAAGGGAGGAAGGTAAGAAGGAGCCGGACAGGAAATGGCATATTAAAAAAAGAGAGCAAATGGTGAGGACAGAATAGAAACACCAATAACAGGGACTCTAGGAAACCAAGAGAACGGGAAGAATACGACGGGTGATAAAGAAGGGAAGGATAGTGAAAGAAAGAAAAAAAGGGAGAGATAGGGAAAGAAAAGAAAATAAGGGAGGGATAGTGAAAGAAGAAAAGAAGGGAGGAATAGTAAAAGAGAATGATACGACTGGTGATAAAGAAGGGAGGTTAGTGAAAGAGAAGAATACAACTGGTGATAAAGAAGGGAGGGATAGTGAAAGAGAAGAATAAGTCTAGTGATAAAGAAGGGAAGGATAGTGAAAGAGAAGAATAAGTTGAGTGATAAAGAAGGGAAGGATAGTGAAAGAGAATAATAAGTTGAGTGATAAAGAAGGGAAGGATAGTGAAAGAGAATAATAAGTTGAG
>JBAKBP010038277.1:0-16345 GCA_037953745.1 Lithodes maja
GCCCAGTTATAGAGGCTCTAAATCCCGTTTTGTGTCTCCACCATACAAGACCAATTCACTTTAGTGTCCAATCTCAGAAAATAGTTTTTGAGAAAATATTATTTTGTCAATTCAATGTTAATTATCTTAGTTTTTAGGGTGATTTTAGCTCTATTATATGTCTACCTCTCGTGTAGATAGCCCAGTTATAGAGGCTCTAAATCCCGTTTTGTGTCTCCACCATACAAGACCAATTCACTTTAGTGTCCAATCTCAGAAAATAGTTTTTGAGAAAATATTATTTTGTCAATTCAATGTTAATTATCTTAGTTTTTAGGGTGATTTTAGCTCTATTATATGTCTACCTCTCGTGTAGATAGCCCAGTTATAGAGGCTCTAAATCCCGTTTTGTGTCTCCACCATACAAGACCAATTCACTTTAGTGTCCAATCTCAGAAAATAGTTTTTGAGAAAATATTATTTTGTCAATTCAATGTTAATTAGACTAGTTTTTAGGGTGATTTTAGCTCTATTATATGTCTACCTCTCGTGTAGATAGCCCAGTTATAGAGGCTCTAAATCCCGTTTTGTGTCTCCACCATACAAGACCAATTCACTTTAGTGTCCAATCTCAGAAAATAGTTTTTGAGAAAATATTAGTTTGTCAATTCAATGTTAATTAGACTAGTTTTTTAGGGTGATTTTAGCTCTATTATATGTCTACCTCTCGTGTAGATAGCCCAGTTATAGAGGCTCTAAATCCCGTTTTGTGTCTCCACCATACAAGACCAATTCACTTTAGTGTCCAATCTCAGAAAATAGTTTTTGAGAAAATATTATTTTGTCAATTCAATGTTAATTAGACTAGTTTTTAGGGTGATTTTAGCTCTATTATATGTCTACCTCTCGTGTAGATAGCCCAGTTATAGAGGTTCTAAATCCCGTTTTGTGTCTCCACCATACAAGACCAATTCACTTTAGTGTCCAATCTCAGAAAATAGTTTTTGAGAAAATATTATTTTGTCAATTCAATGTTAATTAGACTAGTTTTTAGGGTGATTTTAGCTCTATTATATGTCTACCTCTCGTGTAGATAGCCCAGTTATAGAGGCTCTAAATCCCGTTTTGTGTCTCCACCATACAAGACCAATTCACTTTAGTGTCCAATCTCAGAAAATAGTTTTTGAGAAAATATTAGTTTGTCAATTCAATGTTAATTAGACTAGTTTTTAGGGTGATTTTAGCTCTATTATATGTCTACCTCTCGTGTAGATAGCCCAGTTATAGAGGCTCTAAATCCCGTTTTGTGTCTCCACCATACAAGACCAATTCACTTTAGTGTCCAATCTCAGAAAATAGTTTTTGAGAAAATATTATTTTGTCAATTCAATGTTAATTAGACTAGTTTTTAGGGTGATTTTAGCTCTATTATATGTCTACCTCTCGTGTAGATAGCCCAGTTATAGAGGCTCTAAATCCCGTTTTGTGTCTCCACCATACAAGACCAATTCACTTTAGTGTCCAATCTCAGAAAATAGTTTTTGAGAAAATATTATTTTGTCAATTCAATGTTAATTAGACTAGTTTTTAGGGTGATTTTAGCTCTATTATATGTCTACCTCTCGTGTAGATAGCCCAGTTATAGAGGCTCTAAATCCCGTTTTGTGTCTCCACCATACAAGACCAATTCACTTTAGTGTCCAATCTCAGAAAATAGTTTTTGAGAAAATATTATTTTGTCAATTCAATGTTAATTATCTTAGTTTTTAGGGTGATTTTAGCTCTATTATATGTCTACCTCTCATGTAGATAGCCCAGTTATAGAGGCTCTAAATCCCGTTTTATGTCTCCACCATACAAGACCAATTCACTTTAGTGTCCAATCTCAGAAAATAGTTTTTGAGAAAATATTATTTTGTCAATTCAATGTTAATTATCTTAGTTTTTAGGGTGATTTTAGCTCTATTATATGTCTACCTCTCGTGTAGATAGCCCAGTTATAGAGGCTCTAAATCCCGTTTTATGTCTCCACCATACAAGACCAAATCACTTTAGTGTCCAATCTCAGAAAATAGTTTTTGAGAAAATATTATTTTGTCAATTCAATGTTAATTATCTTAGTTTTTAGGGTGATTTTAGCTCTATTATATGTCTACCTCTCGTGTAGATAGCCCAGTTATAGAGGTTCTAAATCCCGTTTTGTGTCTCCACCATACAAGACCAATTCACTTTAGTGTCCAATCTCAGAAAATAGTTTTTGAGAAAATATTATTTTGTCAATTCAATGTTAATTATCTTAGTTTTTAGGGTGATTTTAGCTCTATTATATGTCTACCTCTCGTGTAGATAGCCCAGTTATAGAGGCTCTAAATCCCGTTTTGTGTCTCCACCATACAAGACCAAATCACTTTAGTGTCCAATCTCAGAAAATAGTTTTTGAGAAATTATTATTTTGTCAATTCAATGTTAATTATCTTAGTTTTTAAGGGTGATTTTAGCTGTATTATATCTACCTCTCGTGTAGATAGCCCAGTTATATAGAGGCTCTAAATCCCGTTTTGTGTCTCCACCATACAAGACCAAATCACTTTAGTGTCCAATCTCAGAAAATAGTTTTTGAGAAATTATTATTTTGTCAATTCAATGTTAATTATCTTAGTTTTTAGGGTGATTTTAGCTCTATTATATGTCTACCTCTCGTGTAGATAGCCCAGTTATAGAGGCTCTAAATCCCGTTTTATGTCTCCACCATACAAGACCAATTCACTTTAGTGTCCAATCTCAGAAAATAGTTTTTGAGAAAATATTATTTTGTCAATTCAATGTTAATTATCTTAGTTTTTAGGGTGATTTTAGCTGTATTATATGTCTACCTCTCGTGTAGATAGCCCAGTTATAGAGGCTCTAAATCCCGTTTTATGTCTCCACCATACAAGACCAATTCACTTTAGTGTCCAATCTCAGAAAATAGTTTTTGAGAAAATATTATTTTGTCAATTCAATGTTAATTATCTTAGTTTTTAGGGTGATTTTAGCTCTATTATATGTCTACCTCTCGTGTAGATAGCCCAGTTATTGAGGCTCTAAATCCCGTTTTGTGTCTCCACCATACAAGACCAAATCACTTTAGTGTCCAATCTCAGAAAATAGTTTTTGAGAAAATATTATTTTGTCAATTCAATGTTAATTATCTTAGTTTTTAGGGTGATTTTAGCTCTATTATATGTCTACCTCTCGTGTATTAAGATAGCCCAGTTATAGAGGCTCTAAATCCCGTTTTATGTCTCCACCATACAAGACCAATTCACTTTAGTGTCCAATCTCAGAAAATAGTTTTTGAGAAAATATTATTTTGTCAATTCAATGTTAATTATCTTAGTTTTTAGGGTGATTTTAGCTCTATTATATGTCTACCTCTCGTGTATTAAGATAGCCCAGTTATAGAGGCTCTAAATCCCGTTTTATGTCTCCACCATACAAGACCAATTCACTTTAGTGTCCAATCTCAGAAAATAGTTTTTGAGAAAATATTATTTTGTCAATTCAATGTTAATTATCTTAGTTTTTAGGGTGATTTTAGCTCTATTATATGTCTACCTCTCGTGTAGATAGCCCAGTTATAGAGGCTCTAAATCCCGTTTTGTGTCTCCACCATACAAGACCAAATCACTTTAGTGTCCAATCTCAGAAAATAGTTTTTGAGAAATTATTATTTTGTCAATTCAATGTTAATTATCTTAGTTTTTAGGGTGATTTTAGCTGTATTATATGTCTACCTCTCATGTATTAAGATAGCCCAGTTATAGAGGCTCTAAATCCCGTTTTGTGTCTCCACCATACAAGACCAATTCACTTTAGTGTCCAATCTCAGAAAATAGTTTTTGAGAAATTATTATTTTGTCAATTCAATGTTAATTATCTTAGTTTTTAGGGTGATTTTAGCTGTATTATATGTCTACCTCTCATGTATTAAGATAGCCCAGTTATAGAGGCTCTAAATCCCGTTTTATGTCTCCACCATACAAGACCAATTCACTTTAGTGTCCAATCTCAGAAAATAGTTTTTGAGAAAATATTATTTTGTCAATTCAATGTTAATTATCTTAGTTTTTAGGGTGATTTTAGCTGTATTATATGTCTACCTCTCATGTATTAAGATAGCCCAGTTATAGAGGCTCTAAATCCCGTTTTATGTCTCCACCATACAAGACCAATTCACTTTAGTGTCCAATCTCAGAAAATAGTTTTTGAGAAAATATTATTTTGTCAATTCAATGTTAATTAGACTAGTTTTTAGGGTGATTTTAGCTGTATTATATGTCTACCTCTCATGTAGATAGCCCAGTTATAGAGGCTCTAAATCCCGTTTTATGTCTCCACCATACAAGACCAATTCACTTTAGTGTCCAATCTCAGAAAATAGTTTTTGAGAAAATATTATTTTGTCAATTCAATGTTAATTAGACTAGTTTTTAGGGTAATTTTAGCTGTATTATATGTCTACCTCTCATGTAGATAGCCCAGTTATAGAGGCTCTAAATCCCGTTTTATGTCTCCACCATACAAGACCAATTCACTTTAGTGTCCAATCTCAGAAAATAGTTTTTGAGAAAATATTATTTTGTCAATTCAATGTTAATTAGACTAGTTTTTAGGGTGATTTTAGCTGTATTATATGTCTACCTCTCATGTATTAAGATAGCCCAGTTATAGAGGCTCTAAATCCCGTTTTATGTCTCCACCATACAAGACCAATTCACTTTAGTGTCCAATCTCAGAAAATAGTTTTTGAGACAATATTATTTTGTCAATTCAATGTTAATTATCTTAGTTTTTAGGGTGATTTTAGCTCTATTATATGTCTACCTCTCGTGTAGATAGCCCAGTTATAGAGGCTCTAAATCCCGTTTTATGTCTCCACCATACAAGACCAATTCACTTTAGTGTCCAATCTCAGAAAATAGTTTTTGAGAAAATATTATTTTGTCAATTCAATGTTAATTAGACTAGTTTTTAGGGTGATTTTAGCTCTATTATATGTCTACCTCTCATGTAGATAGCCCAGTTATAGAGGCTCTAAATCCCGTTTTATGTCTCCACCATACAAGACCAATTCACTTTAGTGTCCAATCTCAGAAAATAGTTTTGAGAAAATATTATTTTGTCAATTCAATGTTAATTAGACTAGTTTTTAGGGTGATTTTAGCTGTATTATATGTCTACCTCTCATGTATTAAGATAGCCCAGTTATAGAGGCTCTAAATCCCGTTTTATGTCTCCACCATACAAGACCAATTCACTTTAGTGTCCAATCTCAGAAAATAGTTTTTGAGAAAATATTATTTTGTCAATTCAATGTTAATTAGACTAGTTTTTAGGGTGATTTTAGCTGTATTATATGTCTACCTCTCATGTATTAAGATAGCCCAGTTATAGAGGCTCTAAATCCCGTTTTATGTCTCCACCATACAAGACCAATTCACTTTAGTGTCCAATCTCAGAAAATAGTTTTTGAGAAAATATTATTTTGTCAATTCAATGTTAATTATCTTAGTTTTTAGGGTGATTTTAGCTGTATTATATGTCTACCTCTCATGTATTAAGATAGCCCAGTTATAGAGGCTCTAAATCCCGTTTTATGTCTCCACCATACAAGACCAATTCACTTTAGTGTCCAATCTCAGAAAATAGTTTTTGAGATAATATTATTTTGTCAATTCAATGTTAATTATCTTAGTTTTTAGGGTGATTTTAGCTCTATTATATGTCTACCTCTCGTGTAGATAGCCCAGTTATAGAGGCTCTAAATCCCGTTTTATGTCTCCACCATACAAGACCAATTCACTTTAGTGTCCAATCTCAGAAAATAGTTTTTGAGAAAATATTATTTTGTCAATTCAATGTTAATTATCTTAGTTTTTAGGGTGATTTTAGCTCTATTATATGTCTACCTCTCGTGTAGATAGCCCAGTTATAGAGGCTCTAAATCCCGTTTTGTGTCTCCACCATACAAGACCAATTCACTTTAGTGTCCAATCTCAGAAAATAGTTTTTGAGAAAATATTATTTTGTCAATTCAATGTTAATTATCTTAGTTTTTAGGGTGATTTTAGCTGTATTATATGTCTACCTCTCGTGTAGATAGCCCAGTTATAGAGGCTCTAAATCCCGTTTTGTGTCTCCACCATACAAGACCAATTCACTTTAGTGTCCAATCTCAGAAAATAGTTTTTGAGAAAATATTATTTTGTCAATTCAATGTTAATTATCTTAGTTTTTAGGGTGATTTTAGCTGTATTATATGTCTACCTCTCGTGTAGATAGCCCAGTTATAGAGGCTCTAAATCCCGTTTTGTGTCTCCACCATACAAGACCAAATCACTTTAGTGTCCAATCTCAGAAAATAGTTTTTGAGAAATTATTATTTTGTCAATTCAATGTTAATTATCTTAGTTTTTAGGGTGATTTTAGCTGTATTATATGTCTACCTCTCGTGTAGATAGCCCAGTTATAGAGGCTCTAAATCCCGTTTTGTGTCTCCACCATACAAGACCAATTCACTTTAGTGTCCAATCTCAGAAAATAGTTTTTGAGAAAATATTATTTTGTCAATTCAATGTTAATTATCTTAGTTTTTAGGGTGATTTTAGCTGTATTATATGTCTTCCTCTCGTGTAGATAGCCCAGTTATAGAGGCTCTAAATCCCGTTTTATGTCTCCACCATACAAGACCAATTCACTTTAGTGTCCAATCTCAGAAAATAGTTTTTGAGAAATTATTATTTTGTCAATTCAATGTTAATTAGCCTAGTTTTTAGGGTGATTTTAGCTGTATTATATGTCTACCTCTCGTGTAGATAGCCCAGTTATAGAGGCTCTAAATCCCGTTTTATGTCTCCACCATACAAGACCAATTCACTTTAGTGTCCAATCTCAGAAAATAGTTTTTGAGAAATTATTATTTTGTCAATTCAATGTTAATTAGCCTAGTTTTTAGGGTGATTTTAGCTCTATTATATGTCTTTGAGAAAATATTATTTTGTCAATTCAATGTTAATTATCTTAGTTTTTAGGGTGATTTTAGCTCTATTATATGTCTACCTCTCGTGTAGATAGCCCAGTTATAGAGGCTCTAAATCCCATTGTGTGTCTCCACCATACAAGACCAATTCACTTTAGTGTCCAATCTCAGAAAATAGTTTTTGAGAAAATATTATTTTGTCAATTCAATGTTAATTAGACTAGTTTTTAGGGTGATTTTAGCTCTATTATATGTCTACCTCTCATGTATTAAGATAGCCCAGTTATAGAGGCTCTAAATCCCATTGTGTGTCTCCACCATACAAGACCAATTCACTTTAGTGTCCAATCTCAGAAAATAGTTTTTGAGAAAATATTATTTTGTCAATTCAATGTTAATTAGACTAGTTTTTAGGGTGATTTTAGCTCTATTATATGTCTACCTCTCATGTATTAAGATAGCCCAGTTATAGAGGCTCTAAATCCCGTTTTATGTCTCCACCATACAAGACCAATTCACTTTAGTGTCCAATCTCAGAAAATAGTTTTTGAGAAAATATTATTTTGTCAATTCAATGTTAATTATCTTAGTTTTTAGGGTGATTTTAGCTCTATTATATGTCTACCTCTCGTGTATTAAGATAGCCCAGTTATAGAGGCTCTAAATCCCGTTTTATGTCTCCACCATACAAGACCAATTCACTTTAGTGTCCAATCTCAGAAAATAGTTTTTGAGAAAATATTATTTTGTCAATTCAATGTTAATTAGACTAGTTTTTAGGGTGATTTTAGCTGTATTATATGTCTACCTCTCATGTATTAAGATAGCCCAGTTATAGAGGCTCTAAATCCCGTTTTATGTCTCCACCATACAAGACCAATTCACTATAGTGTCCAATCTCAGAAAATAGTTTTTGAGAAAATATTATTTTGTCAATTCAATGTTAATTATCTTAGTTTTTAGGGTGATTTTAGCTGTATTATATGTCTACCTCTCATGTATTAAGATAGCCCAGTTATAGAGGCTCTAAATCCCGGTTTGTGTCTCCACCATACAAGACCAATTCACTTTAGTGTCCAATCTCAGAAAATAGTTTTTGAGAAAATATTATTTTGTCAATTCAATGTTAATTATCTTAGTTTTTAGGGTGATTTTAGCTCTATTATATGTCTACCTCTCGTGTAGATAGCCCAGTTATAGAGGCTCTAAATCCCGTTTTGTGTCTCCACCATACAAGACCAATTCACTTTAGTGTCCAATCTCAGAAAATAGTTTTTGAGAAAATATTATTTTGTCAATTCAATGTTAATTATCTTAGTTTTTAGGGTGATTTTAGCTCTATTATATGTCTACCTCTCGTGTAGATAGCCCAGTTATAGAGGCTCTAAATCCCGTTTTGTGTCTCCACCATACAAGACCAATTCACTTTAGTGTCCAATCTCAGAAAATAGTTTTTGAGAAAATATTATTTTGTCAATTCAATGTTAATTATCTTAGTTTTTAGGGTGATTTTAGCTCTATTATATGTCTACCTCTCGTGTAGATAGCCCAGTTATAGAGGCTCTAAATCCCGTTTTGTGTCTCCACCATACAAGACCTATTCACTTTAGTGTCCAATCTCAGAAAATAGTTTTTGAGAAAATATTATTTTGTCAATTCAATGTTAATTAGACTAGTTTTTAGGGTGATTTTAGCTCTATTATATGTCTACCTCTCGTGTAGATAGCCCAGTTATAGAGGCTCTAAATCCCGTTTTGTGTCTCCACCATACAAGACCAATTCACTTTAGTGTCCAATCTCAGAAAATAGTTTTTGAGAAAATATTAGTTTGTCAATTCAATGTTAATTAGACTAGTTTTTAGGGTGATTTTAGCTCTATTATATGTCTACCTCTCGTGTAGATAGCCCAGTTATAGAGGCTCTAAATCCCGTTTTGTGTCTCCACCATACAAGACCAATTCACTTTAGTGTCCAATCTCAGAAAATAGTTTTTGAGAAAATATTATTTTGTCAATTCAATGTTAATTAGACTAGTTTTTAGGGTGATTTTAGCTCTATTATATGTCTACCTCTCGTGTAGATAGCCCAGTTATAGAGGCTCTAAATCCCGTTTTGTGTCTCCACCATACAAGACCAATTCACTTTAGTGTCCAATCTCAGAAAATAGTTTTTGAGAAAATATTATTTTGTCAATTCAATGTTAATTAGACTAGTTTTTAGGGTGATTTTAGCTCTATTATATGTCTACCTCTCGTGTAGATAGCCCAGTTATAGAGGCTCTAAATCCCGTTTTGTGTCTCCACCATACAAGACCAATTCACTTTAGTGTCCAATCTCAGAAAATAGTTTTTGAGAAAATATTAGTTTGTCAATTCAATGTTAATTAGACTAGTTTTTAGGGTGATTTTAGCTCTATTATATGTCTACCTCTCGTGTAGATAGCCCAGTTATAGAGGCTCTAAATCCTGTTTTGTGTCTCCACCATACAAGACCAATTCACTTTAGTGTCCAATCTCAGAAAATAGTTTTTGAGAAAATATTATTTTGTCAATTCAATGTTAATTAGACTAGTTTTTAGGGTGATTTTAGCTCTATTATATGTCTACCTCTCGTGTAGATAGCCCAGTTATAGAGGCTCTAAATCCCGTTTTGTGTCTCCACCATACAAGACCAATTCACTTTAGTGTCCAATCTCAGAAAATAGTTTTTGAGAAAATATTATTTTGTCAATTCAATGTTAATTAGACTAGTTTTTAGGGTGATTTTAGCTCTATTATATGTCTACCTCTCGTGTAGATAGCCCAGTTATAGAGGCTCTAAATCCCGTTTTATGTCTCCACCATACAAGACCAATTCACTTTAGTGTCCAATCTCAGAAAATAGTTTTTGAGAAAATATTATTTTGTCAATTCAATGTTAATTATCTTAGTTTTTAGGGTGATTTTAGCTCTATTATATGTCTACCTCTCGTGTAGATAGCCCAGTTATAGAGGCTCTAAATCCCGTTTTATGTCTCCACCATACAAGACCAATTCACTTTAGTGTCCAATCTCAGAAAATAGTTTTTGAGAAAATATTATTTTGTCAATTCAATGTTAATTATCTTAGTTTTTAGGGTGATTTTAGCTCTATTATATGTCTACCTCTCGTGTAGATAGCCCAGTTATAGAGGCTCTAAATCCCGTTTTATGTCTCCACCATACAAGACCAAATCACTTTAGTGTCCAATATCAGAAAATAGTTTTTGAGAAAATATTATTTTGTCAATTCAATGTTAATTATCTTAGTTTTTAGGGTGATTTTAGCTCTATTATATGTCTACCTCTCGTGTAGATAGCCCAGTTATAGAGGCTCTAAATCCCGTTTTGTGTCTCCACCATACAAGACCAATTCACTTTAGTGTCCAATCTCAGAAAATAGTTTTTGAGAAAATATTATTTTGTCAATTCAATGTTAATTATCTTAGTTTTTAGGGTGATTTTAGCTCTATTATATGTCTACCTCTCGTGTAGATAGCCCAGTTATAGAGGCTCTAAATCCCGTTTTGTGTCTCCACCATACAAGACCAAATCACTTTAGTGTCCAATCTCAGAAAATAGTTTTTGAGAAATTATTATTTTGTCAATTCAATGTTAATTATCTTAGTTTTTAGGGTGATTTTAGCTGTATTATATGTCTACCTCTCGTGTAGATAGCCCAGTTATAGAGGCTCTAAATCCCGTTTTGTGTCTCCACCATACAAGACCAAATCACTTTAGTGTCCAATCTCAGAAAATAGTTTTTGAGAAATTATTATTTTGTCAATTCAATGTTAATTATCTTAGTTTTTAGGGTGATTTTAGCTCTATTATATGTCTACCTCTCGTGTAGATAGCCCAGTTATAGAGGCTCTAAATCCCGTTTTATGTCTCCACCATACAAGACCAATTCACTTTAGTGTCCAATCTCAGAAAATAGTTTTTGAGAAAATATTATTTTGTCAATTCAATGTTAATTATCTTAGTTTTTAGGGTGATTTTAGCTGTATTATATGTCTACCTCTCGTGTAGATAGCCCAGTTATAGAGGCTCTAAATCCCGTTTTATGTCTCCACCATACAAGACCAATTCACTTTAGTGTCCAATCTCAGAAAATAGTTTTTGAGAAAATATTATTTTGTCAATTCAATGTTAATTATCTTAGTTTTTAGGGTGATTTTAGCTCTATTATATGTCTACCTCTCGTGTAGATAGCCCAGTTATAGAGGCTCTAAATCCCGTTTTGTGTCTCCACCATACAAGACCAAATCACTTTAGTGTCCAATCTCAGAAAATAGTTTTTGAGAAAATATTATTTTGTCAATTCAATGTTAATTATCTTAGTTTTTAGGGTGATTTTAGCTCTATTATATGTCTACCTCTCGTGTATTAAGATTGCCCAGTTATAGAGGCTCTAAATCCCGTTTTATGTCTCCACCATACAAGACCAATTCACTTTAGTGTCCAATCTCAGAAAATAGTTTTTGAGAAAATATTATTTTGTCAATTCAATGTTAATTATCTTAGTTTTTAGGGTGATTTTAGCTCTATTATATGTCTACCTCTCGTGTATTAAGATAGCCCAGTTATAGAGGCTCTAAATCCCGTTGTATGTCTCCACCATACAAGACCAATTCACTTTAGTGTCCAATCTCAGAAAATAGTTTTTGAGAAAATATTATTTTGTCAATTCAATGTTAATTATCTTAGTTTTTAGGGTGATTTTAGCTCTATTATATGTCTACCTCTCGTGTATTAAGATAGCCCAGTTATAGAGGCTCTAAATCCCGTTTTATGTCTCCACCATACAAGACCAATTCACTTTAGTGTCCAATCTCAGAAAATAGTTTTTGAGAAAATATTATTTTGTCAATTCAATGTTAATTATCTTAGTTTTTAGGGTGATTTTAGCTCTATTATATGTCTACCTCTCGTGTATTAAGATAGCCCAGTTATAGAGGCTCTAAATCCCGTTTTATGTCTCCACCATACAAGACCAATTCACTTTAGTGTCCAATCTCAAAAAATAGTTTTTGAGAAAATATTATTTTGTCAATTCAATGTTAATTATCTTAGTTTTTAGGGTGATTTTAGCTCTATTATATGTCTACCTCTCGTGTATTAAGATAGCCCAGTTATAGAGGCTCTAAATCCCGTTTTATGTCTCCACCATACAAGACCAATTCACTTTAGTGTCCAATCTCAGAAAATAGTTTTTGAGAAAATATTATTTTGTCAATTCAATGTTAATTATCTTAGTTTTTAGGGTGATTTTAGCTGTATTATATGTCTACCTCTCATGTATTAAGATAGCCCAGTTATAGAGGCTCTAAATCCCGTTTTATGTCTCCACCATACAAGACCAATTCACTTTAGTGTCCAATCTCAGAAAATAGTTTTTGAGAAAATATTATTTTGTCAATTCAATGTTAATTAGACTAGTTTTTAGGGTGATTTTAGCTGTATTATATGTCTACCTCTCATGTATTAAGATAGCCCAGTTATAGAGGCTCTAAATCCCGTTTTATGTCTCCACCATACAAGACCAATTCACTATAGTGTCCAATCTCAGAAAATAGTTTTTGAGAAAATATTATTTTGTCAATTCAATGTTAATTAGACTAGTTTTTAGGGTGATTTTAGCTGTATTATATGTCTACCTCTCATGTATTAAGATAGCCCAGTTATAGAGGCTCTAAATCCCGTTTTATGTCTCCACCATACAAGACCAATTCACTTTAGTGTCCAATCTCAGAAAATAGTTTTTGAGAAAATATTATTTTGTCAATTCAATGTTAATTATCTTAGTTTTTAGGGTGATTTTAGCTCTATTATATGTCTACCTCTCATGTAGATAGCCCAGTTATAGAGGCTCTAAATCCCGTTTTATGTCTCCACCATACAAGACCAATTCACTTTAGTGTCCAATCTCAGAAAATAGTTTTTGAGAAAATATTATTTTGTCAATTCAATGTTAATTATCTTAGTTTTTTGGGTGATTTTAGCTCTATTATATGTCTACCTCTCATGTAGATAGCCCAGTTATAGAGGCTCTAAATCCCGTTTTGTGTCTCCACCATACAAGACCAATTCACTTTAGTGTCCAATCTCAGAAAATAGTTTTTGAGAAAATATTATTTTGTCAATTCAATGTTAATTATCTTAGTTTTTAGGGTGATTTTAGCTCTATTATATGTCTACCTCTCATGTAGATAGCCCAGTTATAGAGGCTCTAAATCCCGTTTTGTGTCTCCACCATACAAGACCAATTCACTTTAGTGTCCAATCTCAGAAAATAGTTTTTGAGAAAATATTATTTTGTCAATTCAATGTTAATTATCTTAGTTTTTAGGGTGATTTTAGCTCTATTATATGTCTACCTCTCGTGTAGATAGCCCAGTTATAGAGGCTCTAAATCCCGTTTTGTGTCTCCACCATACAAGACCAATTCACTTTAGTGTCCAATCTCAGAAAATAGTTTTTGAGAAAATATTATTTTGTCAATTCAATGTTAATTAGACTAGTTTTTAGGGTGATTTTAGCTCTATTATATGTCTACCTCTTGTGTAGATAGCCCAGTTATAGAGGCTCTAAATCCCGTTTTGTGTCTCCACCATACAAGACCAATTCACTTTAGTGTCCAATCTCAGAAAATAGTTTTTGAGAAAATATTATTTTGTCAATTCAATGTTAATTAGACTAGTTTTTAGGGTGATTTTAGCTCTATTATATGTCTACCTCTCGTGTAGATAGCCCAGTTATAGAGGCTCTAAATCCCGTTTTGTGTCTCCACCATACAAGACCAATTCACTTTAGTGTCCAATCTCAGAAAATAGTTTTTGAGAAAATATTATTTTGTCAATTCAATGTTAATTAGACTAGTTTTTAGGGTGATTTTAGCTCTGTTATATGTCTACCTCTCGTGTAGATAGCCCAGTTATAGAGGCTCTAAATCCCGTTTTGTGTCTCCACCATACAAGACCAATTCACTTTAGTGTCCAATCTCAGAAAATAGTTTTTGAGAAAATATTATTTTGTCAATTCAATGTTAATTAGACTAGTTTTTAGGGTGATTTTAGCTCTATTATATGTCTACCTCTCGTGTAGATAGCCCAGTTATAGAGGCTCTAAATCCCGTTTTGTGTCTCCACCATACAAGACCAATTCACTTTAGTGTCCAATCTCAGAAAATAGTTTTTGAGAAAATATTATTTTGTCAATTCAATGTTAATTAGACTAGTTTTTAGGGTGATTTTAGCTCTATTATATGTCTACCTCTCGTGTAGATAGCCCAGTTATAGAGGCTCTAAATCCCGTTTTGTGTCTCCACCATACAAGACCAATTCACTTTAGTGTCCAATCTCAGAAAATAGTTTTTGAGAAAATATTATTTTGTCAATTCAATGTTAATTAGACTAGTTTTTATGGTGATTTTAGCTCTATTATATGTCTACCTCTCGTGTAGATAGCCCAGTTATAGAGGCTCTAAATCCCGTTTTGTGTCTCCACCATACAAGACCAATTCACTTTAGTGTCCAATCTCAGAAAATAGTTTTTGAGAAAATATTATTTTGTCAATTCAATGTTAATTAGCCTAGTTTTTAGGGTGATTTTAGCTCTATTATATGTCTACCTCTCGTGTAGATAGCCCAGTTATAGAGGCTCTAAATCCCGTTTTATGTCTCCACCATACAAGACCAATTCACTTTAGTGTCCAATCTCAGAAAATAGTTTTTGAGAAAATATTATTTTGTCAATTCAATGTTAATTAGCTTAGTTTTTAGGGTGATTTTAGCTCTATTATATGTCTACCTCTCGTGTAGATAGCCCAGTTATAGAGGCTCTAAATCCCGTTTTATGTCTCCACCATACAAGACCAATTCACTTTAGTGTCCAATCTCAGAAAATAGTTTTTGAGAAAATATTATTTTGTCAATTCAATGTTAATTAGCCTAGTTTTTAGGGTGATTTTAGCTCTATTATATGTCTACCTCTCGTGTAGATAGCCCAGTTATAGAGGCTCTAAATCCCGTTTTATGTCTCCACCATACAAGACCAATTCACTTTAGTGTCCAATCTCAGAAAATAGTTTTTGAGAAAATATTATTTTGTCAATTCAATGTTAATTATCTTAGTTTTTAGGGTGATTTTAGCTCTATTATATGTCTACCTCTCGTGTAGATAGCCCAGTTATAGAGGCTCTAAATCCCGTTTTATGTCTCCACCATACAAGACCAATTCACTTTAGTGTCCAATCTCAGAAAATAGTTTTTGAGAAAATATTATTTTGTCAATTCAATGTTAATTAGCTTAGTTTTTAGGGTGATTTTAGCTCTATTATATGTCTACCTCTCGTGTAGATAGCCCAGTTATAGAGGCTCTAAATCCCGTTTTATGTCTCCACCATACAAGACCAATTCACTTTAGTGTCCAATCTCAGAAAATAGTTTTTGAGAAAATATTATTTTGTCAATTCAATGTTAATTATCTTAGTTTTTAGGGTGATTTTAGCTCTATTATATGTCTACCTCTCGTGTAGATAGCCCAGTTATAGAGGCTCTAAATCCCGTTTTGTGTCTCCACCATACAAGACCAAATCACTTTAGTGTCCAATCTCAGAAAATAGTTTTTGAGAAATTATTATTTTGTCAATTCAATGTTAATTATCTTAGTTTTTAGGGTGATTTTAGCTCTATTATATGTCTATCTCTCGTGTAGATAGCCCAGTTATAGAGGCTCTAAATCCCGTTTTATGTCTCCACCATACAAGACCAATTCACTTTAGTGTCCAATCTCAGAAAATAGTTTTTGAGAAAATATTATTTTGTCAATTCAATGTTAATTATCTTAGTTTTTAGGGTGATTTTAGCTCTATTATATGTCTACCTCTCGTGTAGATAGCCCAGTTATAGAGGCTCTAAATCCCGTTTTATGTCTCCACCATACAAGACCAATTCACTTTAGTGTCCAATCTCAGAAAATAGTTTTTGAGAAAATATTATTTTGTCAATTCAATGTTAATTATCTTAGTTTTTAGGGTGATTTTAGCTCTATTATATGTCTACCTCTCATGTATTAAGATAGCCCAGTTATAGGGGCTCTAAATCGTGTTTTATGTCTCCACCATACAAGACCAATTCACTTTAGTGTCCAATCTCAGAAAATAGTTTTTGAGAAAATATTATTTTGTCAATTCAATGTTAATTATCTTAGTTTTTAGGGTGATTTTAGCTCTATTATATGTCTACCTCTCGTGTAGATAGCCCAGTTATAGAGGCTCTAAATCCCGTTTTGTGTCTCCACCATACAAGTCCAATTCACTTTAGTG